>CAEGAG010035091.1:0-62737 GCA_903067065.1 Brachyrhaphis terrabensis
TGGTCAGGACTATTTTATATCCCTTGAATATTGGTCGTGACATGTCACGACCGTCCATACCCAAACCTACGCCCATGCGCCATACAATTGTCGTTGGTCATGACATCCTTTCACAAGAAACTGGATTTGTGCATTTTTTTAAAACAAATTATGAATGATAAAATAAAGTGATTGATCATCTGTTTTTCTTCTAAGCTTGTGGAGTAACATTGTAGCAAAACATAAGCTCAAGAAATGTATTTACCACTGCTGACAATAAATAATTCTGTTTTTTCCTTCCATCTCTTGTAGCTAGTTGCTAAGCTAACGCTAAGCTAAACCTAAAGAAAATCAAATGCCAGGAAATGCAAATGAGAGCTGGGGTAAAGGATGACACACTAGGTAACGCCCTCTTTGGGGCGTAGCTCAGAGAGACAAAGGGAATGGGAACCTCTTGTGGGACGCCATTTTGACTGCTAGCTTTTAAATGGACCAGCTGTATTTTGGTGTTAATAAATTGAATTCATGAATTCAACCTCATACATCACGAACTTAGCATGGAGAACGGATGATTCTCCACACCACTGTTAATGTTAAATACATTCTGGCCTAAATGTCTCACTCTGCATTTTATTAGTTATGGAGAAACCGCAGACATGTTGTGTGTGGAAACCTCAAACTAATACATGTAGCTCTCAGCAGTGGTAGATCTGTAGCTTTTAGAAGATCAAAGGCTTTGCCCCAAAAGTCTGCAATCAAAGTTTATTAAATGTTATTTTCACACAGCTCAAAGTGCACCATGATAGGTTCTGGACATCAAAGAAAAGAAAAATAAAACAGCCATACCCCCATATTTCTTTTTTATTTTTGAAAATGAGACTAGATCTGCTATCTAAGCTGCAGTAGGTAAATAGGCAATTAAAGGTAATTTAAGGGACTTTGAGTGAAGTTAAGAGTGTTTATTTACAGTTGCGTTTTTTGTAAAACGTCTTAGTGACAATTTAAAAAGGAAGAGTGAGGCTGCAAGTGACCTTAGAGCAATGACTGGAGGTTTAAAAGCTGCACTTTAGGAACATCATGATTTTTGAATAACTTCAGAAAGAGAAAAGATTTCCTTTTTCATTAAGCTACAATTTGTGTACTAAGCATTCAGGGATTTAATACTTTTTGTCTATATTATCAGATTGAAAAACTAAGATAAAACGACATCATCAGAAACATGGTTACTATGAAACTAATAACATTGTCAGAATTGATTGGTAAATGGACTGACTTTGTATGGTGCTTTTCTAGTTATATCAACCACCAAAGCAAGTTTACAAAAGAGCCACATTCACCAAATTACATATTCAAACACAGCAGGTAATCTGGGATTAAATGCCTTGCACAGGTGCAGATCAACAGGTGGCTGCAACAAGCCAGAGTCAAATCCAAAACCTTTTGATAGAAAGAGTCCTACTTTTCCTATTTCGCCTCAAGCAGTATTTTTAATAAAACAACAAAATAATTATATACAGCTCTGGGAAAAAAAATAAGAGCCCACTGCACTGAACCCCATTGAAAACCTGATGGTTATTCCATCAAATATTGGTTTCTGAACTCTTCCTGAGTTAAAACATTTGTATTGTTGTTTCTAAATGAAATGAACTTGTTTGTTTGCATTACTTGAAGTCTGAAAGCATTGCATCTTTTTTTGTGATTTTGACCAATTCTCATTTTCTGCAAAGAAATAAAAAAATTTTGCTTGAAATTTCAGAAACATGCTGTCAGTAGTTCATAGAATAAAAGAACAATGTTCATTTTACTTATATACCTATAAATAGTTAAATCAGAGAAACTGATCATTTTAAGTGTTTTTTTTTATTTTTTCTCAGAGCAGTGCATTCAAAGTGAAATGCTAGATAAAAAGATTGTGCATGCAAAAAGGAAATATCTTGGAAAATATTTGAAATAAAAGTATGACTTGAGCCACCGAACATATGCAATGTGACTGTATATAAAAGCAAAAGTTAAGTATTTTTCTTCTGGCATTGTAGAAATAATCAACAAACATTAAGGAATATGACACTTTCTACATAAAATAGGCAGAAAATAGGATAAATACAGAGACTGTTCTGCACTAAAATTTCAGCTTATTGTTTCTGAACCGTATCCTCGGCTGGAAAAATTTAAATATAAATTAAAGGTCAGTTTTACCGAAGAAAGAACAAACTCTTCAGTGGCCGCACATTTTTCATGTTTTTATCCAGTTACAAAGACAAACTCAGAGAGTGAAACTGGATGTCAGAATGTGAATCCATTCCCATCTATCATTCTTTTCTGGCAGCTTGATACTTGACTTGTCTCTTCACATCTTTTTTTAAATCCTGTACTCATTTCACATAGCATCAGTTAAAACAAAATTGAGTCACTCTGATGTGTATTTGGGTCAAGAGGAGGCACTGATGGGTATGATGTGATCAGTGAAAGCCCAAAGGAGAAACTCTCATCAGATGCTCAACTGGAGCAAAGCAACTAGGAAGTTCGGCGTGCAACTAAAGTTATAGTTTAGTTTTTTTCTGTCCAGATTACAGGAGAATCCCAGGACTTTGTCCCAAATATTGGAAGGGGATTTAGCTTCATAAACCAAAATAAAACAATATTATCAAAGATGACATGCAATTATTATCACACTGACGGTAGATGGTCCATGAACAGCAAGTTTTTCTAGCTGCCATTATGGGCCACTAACAATTTTCAGACAGTTCCCACTAAAATTTGTGGAGATTTTCAAACAAAGACCATTTTAGCATGGGGAAGGGCCTTTTTTATTTTATTTATTTTTTTGCTTTAATTCATTTTTTTAATTGGAGTTGCCTGCGAGGCCCATTATTCAGTTGTTTTGCCTACAACTGTGTTATTGTCGAAAACTCAGAAAAAGTTTCAAAACCATCTCATATGAAACACCATTTGTAAAATGAGATTTCAGTCTGTGTTTAATTAATGGAAAATTGATGACAGAACATTTCTCTATTCAAGCAAATATCTGTTTTTGGATAATAATGCCCCTAATATCTGAAAACAGAAAAGTATTCTCATAAAAATGTTTACTTGGAAGTTTGCAGGAAAACAGCGAGCAGAGCTGTGTAAACCGAATGTACTTGGCATACAAACTCATGACAAGACAAACATCAGAATGTTAATCCCATGCATTTAGTACAAACACACACTTTGCCTGCTGAAGATGACGATCAGTCGTTTTCTGTCTCTGAGAGACACTAATGGACGAGGTTAATGCAGCCAGTTATCCTTGATGTGTTTGTGTAGGAGTCATTGATGCTTCATCCTCCTCTTACTTTCTGCTTGGCTCATGCTTTCAGACTCTCAGGCTGCTGGATAACCTGAAACAAACCATCTGAGACCGCCACAGTTTGACCTTAGAGCTAAGAATACCAGAAAAGTCCTCACCGACTCGTCTCCTAGTGAAGGAGAATCGACAGAGAGACGAATACTTGTGCAAAACGAATGTTTCTTATCAAAGCCAGGAGCATAACAGTAAAAGGAGGGAAGCAAAGCTAAAATATACTTTTTTGTCCTTTTCTGTAACAAAGGGCCTGGAATCTATGATATCCCATTTTAAAGCTTGCAAATAAATTCCTAATATTTATTAAAAAAGAAATAAAAAAGGAAAAAAGAAAAAAAAAACATTGGGTGAAACTTGCATTCAATTTCTAAAGGATGCACTTCCTGCTCAAATGTTACAGCAGAATTTTCTTTACAGCAAAACCTGTGGTTAGAAATGAGAACTTATGGAAGTGTAAATGCATCAGAAACAATTATCTAAATTTAAATTTAAATGTCCCTTAAGTCTGTTTTACTCTGATCTCATAATTGGCTACTTTACTGTAATTTCCTCATGAGGTAAATGCGGAACATTATTTTCAAAAGCTTTAAATCACTATTGCATTGCACTCATATTACAGGGTTTGTTTCACATTTAACATTGTTGGTGATGGCCTGCAATGTGCCATGGTTGACAGTATAAACAGCTACACACTTCAATGTCAATAGCTTTGCACTGAAAATGTGACAGCAATTTAAAGGTCAAATGACATGACCTTGAGCTGGGATGGCATTTCTTTTTAGCTTGAAGTTATTTCAGCTTGATAGATTTGGATTTTGTCTCATTTCTCCCACTTGACATCAGCAGGAGAGATAATGTGCATTTTATCTTAAAAAAACCAAAACAAAACAAAAACATTGTCTACTGGACTTAACATATTGATTAGACATGACCTTTTAATTTAAGGCAAAGATTTGCAGAGGCTGGCTAATTTAAAGAAAAATCTAAAAAATAGACAAATTTTTCACAGAATAAACCTGCAGTGCTATAAAACCAGTGTCTCAGGTTTTATAGCAATAAAATATTATTTTATTGAGATTACATCTATATATTTTTAGGTCTGTTTGCAGATTTTCAGATGTCATTGGCCAAGACACTTCCCAATATAATGTTTTACTTTTCCAATCTTCTTGGTTCTAACTTTATTTCTTGCTTGAGCACAAACAGAATCAAGACAAAACTTTCTGTTACAAATTTTTATTCTGTCATTTTACATTTTAATTTGACATAGGGTTAAATATAAATGCATTTTATGGGTTTTTATTTAGATTGTACACTTTGGTAGGTATCCTGCAAGCCTCTACCCACCCAACTCCACTCTCTACAATCTGAGTCCACCTTAATAAATATCAAGTCTGAATTTGATGCTGTGTGTTTTGTACCCTGAGGGGTCTTTGCTGCTGCAGAAGTCCCAGAATAAACCCGTTGGAGCCAAGATTTGGAAAATATTCAGTCACCCAGGATGGATATCCATGTGGCGAAGCGGTTGAGGTTCGACAAAAAGGGATCAACATAATCAGACGGTGGGCACGTCTGTCCATCTTTCACCTCTCTGACAAACTGGTATCTGAGCACCCTGTTCGTCTCCCAGCATCTCACCCCCACAGAGGAATCAGCTGTCAACACTCCCACCAGTGACAGCTTTGTAATATGTGTGAACGCTCTTAAAAGCAATCTCTCTCCGTCTCCTGACGCCGTCAAGAGTCAACAAATAACACGACCGACGTCAAAGGCAGGAGATCGTTTCGATTAATCAGACGCGGCTAACCGCAGCTCTTCTGATCTGTCCTGCAACTGCCCTGATAAGGTTTCAGAGGGTCATAACTTCACCACGTGTTATTTTAACGCTGAGGGGATTTTCTTTTCCAAACAGTCTTGCTTGGACTGCAACTTTTTAAATGAAAAACTGGCCAAGTAAGTTTGCCCTAAACAGCAGCAGACTTGAAGGATAATTTCTATTTCTTTTTAACATGAGATGAGATTTGTGGAAAATCATTATTATTCAGAAGGACCTTTCACGCTCTGATGGAGGGGCAAAGCTGCAAATAAATTCAGTTTAAATAGGATCACTCAAAAGCTTCTTCTGTGCTGTAATTCCATTAACAAGACTTCGCTCAGTCAGAAGATTCCATAGGAAATTCATCCACACATTAACATTAATGGACTTTTCATTATGAGGAAAAATACTGAGGCAAACTGAAACATGTATTAGCTTTAATCAAAAATATTACTCAATATTTTGACATAATCCTAATGATGAATGTAATTTTCTAGCCTCGAAAAATGGAAAATGAAAATCAGAGCACGTTAAATGTCTTTTAAGTGAATATTTGTCCATAAAACTCATGGGAACATTTCCCCACCCATGGCAAAGATTAAGGGTGTGTGTACACTTAAAGTTCCTCCCTGAGAGCAGATCATGCTGCACTCGGTAGAGTGTGAGGACTTCACACGTTTATGAAGAGGCAAACAAGATGTGAGCGGGGTGAAAAGTGAGAAGGATGAGCTGCTGCGATGTGCTGTCACAGACAGGGTCGCTCTGGGACATCAGCAGCTCTCTTTGGACGCAGCAAAAGCTGTTTCACCCCATCTGGACGCATGAAACGGTTTATTCAGAAGCAAAAGGTCAGCTTCGCACGCTGTAGCCTGTCAGCACTGCCCCTGCAGACCGCGGGTCGTGATATTATAACCATGCCAACTTGCCCAGAGGTGCAAGCGCTGACCGACGTCCTCAAAGGCTCAGAGTGTGTAGAAAGGTTTCGTTAGAGGGCTGGAATATTAAAAATTCAAGCTTGCTTTCCTCAGCATCTAAATGGGATGTGGAGCAGCCAATTTGAGGTTTAATTATGAAAACGCAGCTCTTTAAATGATAACTCTGACATTGTAGTTTGTTGGTGCAAAAATGTACGAGAATTCATTAAATGAGGACTTGTCTTCTGGTTTATTCTTCTAGTTTAAACCAGAAGTTTATATATGATTTTGAGCCGTAATAAATGCAACATTGACCAACATATTTGATGCGTAGTGATGACTAACAATGGCAATTGACAAAATGCAAAGCCCTTTACTGGTTTTCACAATTATTGACTATATGATGTGTTTATAATGTTTCCATTATGCGAAGCACTTTGAACTACCTTGTAGCTTATATTTACTATACAAATAAATTTGATTGATCTATACTGGACTTTATAAAAACAAAACAAAAAAAACATTTTTATTTATTTTAAAAGGTTGACATTTTTCTTGTTTTGGGTCACCAAGTACCAAATCTTTTTCTATTTACTGAAAAAAAAGGATGTTTTTTAGAGAATCTTTGTATATTTTCTCTAAAGTTATAAATTTACATTAATATTTGGAAAAAGTGACTTACTTTCCCTATTTTTGGCAAAGGTCCTCACCCCTCTGGTAGTTTTATGTTTTCACATACAAATTCTATATTTATAGTTTATTTGTTTACAGCCTCCTCTGACCTCGATTCAGCATACAAACCAACTGATACAAAAACTCCATCATAAAACAAGATGTGTTGATATTCCCTCCGCTCTCACTTTGTCTGCATATATAAATATATAAATGTCTCCAAACATCACGACAGCAAAGTCGCAAACAGAAATAGGGAGGCAGGGGAGCTATATTGCATTCTGGCTCGCTCTGACACGGCGCTGCGGCGTGCCGTCCTCATGCAAGCCAGGAGCTACAGGAAAGGATGTGGGGCACAAAATCAATTTCCTTTGTTGCCTCATCCGCACCGGCTGCTCCTCTCGACCCAGTGAAAATTTAATTCACCCGAGCCACCACTCTTCAATTAAATAAAACTCCACAAAAAGTGTTTTACTATACATGACCTCGCTCGATCATTTCCAAAAGGAGATTAGCTACAGAAGAGACTTCTTGACAAAAAAAAATATTGAAAGGGGTTTTATCCTCCTTTCTAAAGCTTATTGTTTGAGAAAAATCAGTTAAAAGGAGATGAAGACATTTCTCATAAATGTGGACTGGATTTTTAGAAGTCTGAAACAGCAAAAGGGCTGAAAATATTGTGAAAAGTTACAAGAAACTCATCTGAAATAATAATAATTTAAAAAAAATCAAAGAATAGAAACTGTAAAAACATAATACAGTGTAAAATATTTCCCCCTTACACTTATTTTTATGTGTGAGCATGCTGTGAAATCTGCAGGAATGACAGCGGAGATGAAAATGAAACTGAGTGAGTGGCGGCAAAGGTGTAAATGAAAACTTGACAACTACATTGTAAGAGCCCCGTCTGAATTCTCCTGCAGCTGCGGATGTCTTTGTTCCACCTCTGACCCTCTGCAGGGACTCCAACACGCCGCTGAGCTCCACAGGAGGATGATGAGGAGGAAGAAGATGACAGCACTCAAATGTGCTTGCTGTCACAGAAACCACTTGACTTTCTGACAGACAGGAAAAGTGGATGGAAATGAGAATGGACAGGGGAAATTGACGGCTAAGGAAGAAAATTGCAAGCTAATAGCAAAAAGTTTAAATTCAAGAAAATAGACATTTTGTTTCATAAGAAAGAATGCTGTTCTTTCTTATTCATAGATTTTCAGTGTTGCTTTGAATTTCTTTGAGTTAAATAATGGTCACAAATAACTACAAATCCATGCCAGACCTGTAGATGTAGATGCCACTCAGTTATTAAAAGTGTATTTTTACATTATAATCCCATCTGATTTGGCATATTAAATTTTGTATATCCCAGACAGTAACCTCTGATGTAAAAATCTTATTTTTTAAATGGAGTTCTATGGAGCATTGTAAAGTAGTCAGTATCTGCAGCAGACAGTGGAAAGAGATCACCTCTCCTTCCTCCTTATTTATCAAAAATAATTAAACTCCCCCTGCATTAGAGATTGTTAGGTAAGATCTATGAAAATCAGATTGTATTTCATTCCATTGTATCCACAAAATTCTTCTAGATTAAGATCTTTTTAACTAGTCCTACTACTACTTAAATTAAAATTTCCCCTAATATTGTGCACAACAATCTTAGAATAACATGTCATTAAAAAAATACATTGTAAGACAAATGAAAGAGCTCTTTTCTTTCCTGGATGGTTCAATCCATAGTTTTATAATTTTATTTAAGTATTAGACAAATCAACCAGCACATAGTGGAAGACAGATTAAATATGCTGTGGCTTTCCTAGTCTTTTTTCTCTTCCCTTCTCGAGTCAAAATAACTGTCAGGTTCCAGAACATGGTTAATAATTTGTCTATTGCAAACAGTGGCGGTCTGACTAAAACTCACAAATTTAGTTCTGGATATAATTTGCATGTCTATAAAGGAACAGGCGTGAATTTCACATAAATTATGCATGTCGTCTCTTTTTAATATAGGCAGAGAACTGGCAACAAGTCTTAGAGCAGATTTTATCGTTGAGGTTTAAAAATTAAACAGATGCAAAACATTTTGTAAGTATATATGATAACATATGAACAATACTTAAAGAACGAGGAAACATTAGCTGAGCTACTTTAGCAACTGATAATTAGTCTCACATCAACAAACCTTATCAGTAACGGTTACGGCGTAACCAAGCTAATAATTTGATGCTGTCTGTGCTGCTGTCAGGATCACTGTGTTCACAGGTCCACACAGATGTGTGGACCTCTGAGGCGCAGTGTGAATCAGTAATCCTCTTCTTGACCTTACACACCTCCTGCTGTTTGAACAGCCCCACCTCAGAGCCACTGGTAAATGTTAGCATTAGCATTTTGGCATTTCCACTGTTTGAGCATTTTTGCATGATGTGGTCTCTGTTGTGCAGCAGTTCAATTCGGATACTCTGAATCCCAAAAAATAAGAGGGAAAAAGTAGGAGAAAGTAGAAAACACTAGACGAAATCTTCGTCTGAGAGTAGAAATCTAAGATGTCAAGAACATCCTTAGTGGATATTCTGAACATGCTGCCTGCCCTTTACAGAGGGTCAAAAGCTCACTTTTCACTGATCTCATTACAGTCAGTGGCATTTCATTAGCAGGGATCTATCATAAAGCACCATTATCTCTCCATCAGATTGTCTGTTTTTTATAGCCTCCCAGGCCTGCTATGAATGATGGCTAATAAAATCCTGAAGCTCTGGCCGTCAAACATGAGGAAGGTGAAGGGAAGAACAAGATGTGATGAAGGAAGAGGGAGACAAAGAAGAGAATTTTAAAGTTTAAAAAAGAAATGAGAACCAGAGAGAAAGTGTTGCCATTTTTGGCATCGCTGGTCTAAATTTTCCCTCCATTTTTGATGGAGTCAGCAGGAATCTAACTTTAAATAAAGCTGCACGCCTTAACTTTCAGCTCTGCACAATAATAATGAAACTTACTGGTTCACTCCCACCTACTTCCACTCATTTCGAGCTAAAAGGTGTTTATGATTGAGCGAAACTAGCATCTTCTGCAACCTGAGCAGCACTTGGGCTGCTGTGTGACCTATGTAGGTGTAATAGGACTTTACCGTCCTCCAAGCCCGAGGAGCTCATGAATAGTCAAACCAACAGCAGTAATTAGCTCAATTTACAAAAAACTGTTTCACAGCTTTAAATGATGGGTTCCCCTGCTGTGATTTATTGGACTAGAAGCAGACGCTTGATGTTTAAATGGGCTGTAATCTGTCTGCCTGATGAAGTCTGAACAATTCCAGCTTGTAATTTGCAGATGAAGATTTGTGAAGCTGAAAAGAGAAGATTTCATCTGAATGTGAGATATACTTTTGCAGGATTTGTGTGAAGAGTTGCCGGGTTGCTAAGTGTGCCGTCACAGACGGGCTGAAGAGGCTCTCGGCTGCCGGCTGTCAGATGAGTGACAGCTAATCTATGAAAGCTTTTGAAGTGTGAAGCACCAGAGCTTTATTACTCTGTAATATTTGCCTAAACGTTTCAAATGATGTTTAAGAGATTTTCAGACTAAATATTGAGAACGTGAAACTCTGTCAATATTTATTCAATAATCTAAAGTAAAACAATCAGATGTAGAATCATTAGAAATGATCAGAAAAGTAAAGTCTGATTTGTTTATGTGGATATTTTTGGATGGATCTCTTGAAACTTACTTTTATCATAAGGTCTTCAATATTTGAATGTTTGTATTCTTATTATTTCACTTTATCTTACATTGTGTATTTTAATTAACTTGGTACGCTTTGTGTGTCCTGTGGCATTTCTGATGTTTTAATCGTTTTCTTTATGTAAAGCACTTTGTAACATTTGTTTTAAAAGTTGCTGTAAAAATAAAGTATTGTTATTAGTGGCTCATTAAAAGATGGAGGAAGAACTTCCCAAACACAATGGAACACATACAAACTTAGAACTGGAGAAACAATTTAAAAACTGTTTTGTTATTTTGATTTCTAGAAGCAGCAGTGGCAATCCAACAAGTAGACAGTTTTTAAAATGCTTTAAAATGCTTTGATATGATATTCTACAGAGAATATCAAATGAAAGTGTTTTTAAGAATAAATCACCTTGGAAAGTGCCTTAGATTTAAAAAAAAAAAAAAAAAAAAGAAACTATTCAAAGGCTGCAGAAAACAAAGTTTTAAGGTGTATCTAAAGAAATTTTTACCAGATTATCTGTAATCCATCTGTTAACTGATGATTTAATAAACAGTAGCTTTTTCCACAAAGGACCAGGTTGGTTTGGATTAAATTATCCTTTACTGATTGAAATTTTCATAGCATCACAAGTAATGGTTTTAGCTAATTCTTGACGCTTTCTTTTCAAATCGTTGACATTTCTGCTCCTGTTTTCCAACAGTAGTAAACGTGTGGCACAATCATGTCATTCATTTCCTGGAAATTGACAAATAATGATGTGGGGCGACTCATTGACAAGTCCAAATTATTCCTAGAAAGGCACAGTTTAATTTAAGAGGTTTTATTCTTCTCTCAGTATATGAATGCTGGTCATTTATATGTACCACATCTTTATCACACTAACATTTCACAATAGTTTTCTAATGGTGTGTGTGTGAGTTTTAGAGTTTAAATAAATATTGAAAATATGATTTTCAATTGTCTATTTGATCAGTAAAAGTGGAATGTCCATTTGCATTGCTGGTAGTGTGGAGGAGGTTTTGTTTTCATGTGAAATTGTTTATTTTCACCAGATTTCATCATTTTTTGAGTCCATCCTGAGCCCGGTATGCTTTTAGTTTTCTTGTTGTGAAAACAATATAGTGTCTTCAAAATGCACCACTCTCAGAAAATATTTGGAAAAGAGTCTCTGTAGCTGCTGCATATCAGGTGATGTGATATCATGGAAACATAAAGACAAGAGGTGAATGCAGATACCTCTTGGCAAAAAAAAAAAAGCCATGTGGCTTTTTACTGGATCTTAATTTCGTGTATAACATTTTAATTGTGGTGTACATTAAATACTTTTCTTTCTGCAAGACCAAACAATTAAATCCATTAATTCTGAATACAAGCACACAGAAAATATTTTACTTGTTTTGTCTGCTAAAAGTTTTCAAACTAATAACTACAGCATGTGCATAATTTTGTTTTAATGAGAGTATTTGGAAGACCTTGAAAACGAGACTATAGTAAAACAAGCATAGAGATCAGTTTGATGTTCTGGCTTAAGATGATAGCTGGACCTTAAGCCACTTCAGGCTTCCAAACACTGTTTAAGAAAAACATGGAGCTCCATCTGTACATCAGCATGCCAACAAGCTGCAGTACAACAGCCAATGCATAGCAGCCCTGACCTTTTTTTTTATTATATATATATATATATATGTATAAAGCAATCCCTTCTTGACTTCAGCTAATTCAGCACTTCTAGGTCAGTTTGGGTCACCAAAGCTGATTACATCCAATAAAAAGATTTTAATTTCACCTCAAACTGCACATCCTGGTGTTTCTGTTTAGTCTGTGATGCTATTTCTTTTTTAGACAGAAACGAACACATAGAGCGTATTTGCTTCAATTCATTGCAGCTTATTGAAGAAATGTGATGTGCTGACTCTTTAAATTGTTAGCTTGTTAAAATCATACTTAAAACATGCAAATAAACCCTACAGAGAAGCAGGAAACTGTTCTTTATGCGTCTCCTGGTTAAACTGAATCAATAATGAGACCCTAATTGCATTTTAGAGGCAGTTCATGGAAACCCATAGCTCCCATTATCCCAGAGCGCAATAAGAGTCAGATAAGCATCTGCATGGCAGCAGTTCCACGAGCTCTCTCTCTCTCTCTCACACATACACATAATTTCTGGTTTAATTGGAGTGCTGGATAATAATCCCTCTCCAATATTAGTTTCATATGGAGTTTCAGGAGGAGAACAAAGTGATTAAGAGCCGACTTTGCATAAACATTTAAGTTCTTCATCTCTTATTCCTACATTTTGCAGACATGGAGAATTTAAAGCTTTTGTTTTTGGGGGCTTAAAAAAATGGCAAACACTGACTCACTTTACAGGAAGTGTTTAATACTTAATTTTAACAACCCACAGCTTTCTTTAACCAGAGTGATTGGGAAACATTTAAGAGTTTATACTTAATCTTTTTGTCTTTTTCTTTTGGCTGCTAATTAAAATCTGTTTGATAAATCAGAGTAGATGGGTTGTTTATTTACCAAATGGTTTTGCCCAACAAATTACGGTTTAATGAGGTTACTATTCCAATGCAAAAAGTCAGTTTAATTGTCTGGAAGAAAATGGTGCTGCAAAAAAACTGCTGAACTCTGGAGGTGTTAATGAACCAAAGTACCATGACCCTCAGTAGCAACTTCACTCTATCATTTGTGCTCCTCGAACACAAAAATTGTTTAATCAAAATTTCCCCCTTTGGCAGCCAAAGGGTGAAATTTGGAAAGAAACAGGACGCTAAAAAATGTGGTTAGGATTGAAAAGAAATGCTGATCCTCACTTAAAAAGTACATCTCCAAAAATTGGAATATCATTAAAAGCAAACCTCAATATAATGTGCTAATTAATGGCCCAGTGGTTTCTTTCATGATTTTATTCATTTTAATTTAAACTTATTTACTGAAAATCTGATGTTGCATTTGCAATGGTAGCAGAAGAGCATAGATCCATGAAGTATTGCTAAGCAGAAACGGGGCATTAGCGATAAGTTGTGGTGAACTCTATCTCAGGTAGAAAAGAGAAAAAAAGAAAATCAACGGTGTTTCAGATCAACAGGGTTCAACTTTCTTGCAGCCAATAATGCCTTAAGTTTTGGGTTTATGCAGGTATAAATCATAGCTCAGTAGTAACTGAACAACAATAACAAAAACTTAAAAACAAATGACTTCACAACTGTAGAGGGGCAGGCAAAGACCAAAGAAAAACATTAAAAGATCATTAAAAAACATTTTTAAAGTATTCCTCATTTAAAATACATATTTTCTTTTTACAACGAAAAGTTCTAAATTTGTAGTCACTTGAATAACTATCTAAATTTAAAAGGTACTCCGTTTGCAATTAAGTAGCAGCAGAAAAGCAACATTTTTTCCATCTTGTTTATTTTGGTTTATCATCATTGCTGCCAATAGGACTTTTTGGACAGCAGCAACCATTTCCAAACAATTTAATGTATGAAATACAATGAAACAACCTAATCATCTGAAGGCCAGTTGGCCATTGTATATTTTTTTCTAATAAGAATAATTGTTTCACACAGAATTAAAGCTCTGAATAAAAACAAAGTCCTTGCTTCCATAGAAACACTCGCCAACAACAACTCCTGCAGAAGGCATGTTGGCAACCGACTTTAATATTTAACGCCAAGATTTAGGCTTTGTTGTTTTGCAAGTAGCATGTTTACTACATTAAAAGAAAAAGTTTGGAGAATACGGATAATAGGACTTCCTAACGAGGCAAACTGAACATATCCAGAGACAAGCTACAAGCTGAAAGAGATGCACCGGTCTTTATAACGCTAGTTCAAAGTCAGAAGTCAGTTTTCTGGCAAAAAGCAAAAAAGTAACTACTAATCAATACGGTCAAAAACGTAGTTGAAACTCCTCTTCAAAGAAGGCACACAATACAACCCTGTGTCAACTTTCAGTCTCTGTAGCAGTTCCTCTGCAGTACATCACTGAACCACTCCAGTTGTCCCTGATTACCAATTACAGACTCCTGATGCTTTTTTACCTCCAGCAAATACCAGCGGGGAACAATGATGGACGTATTTCAGTGATTAGTTGTCATCCATCTATGTGTAGTTACAGGTGCAGCTAGGGCCGATGTATCTAACCTCATCACTGCCATATTAGCATCTGTAGCTGCGCGGGAGCCAAGCACAGGCAAAACTAATGGTGGAACAGATGGAAAAGACGGTACCCACTGGGAGATTATGATTAGTCAAGGGTTTGGGAGGCGCTGTACTCATGACCAACATGAATAAAACATCAGCTGATGACTAATGGTCGTACGAGACGCTAAAAGCCCAGATGTGAGTGAAAATAACACATTTACTTATACATTCTAGAATTCTAGAAGCAAATACGTTTCAAAATGAGACATATCACAAATATTACAAAGTCTCAACCTCAAACATTTGAGTTGCTAAATATTTTTTTTCAGCTTTGAGCTGTGAGGACAATGAATCAAAATTCCCTCACACAACACCCTGTTCTCTTGTGTACTGTGAAGAATAACCATATTCAAACCATGAGCTGCAGAGCATAACAGGACTCAGCAGATAAACTGCATTATGAGGCTGATGTCACAGTCAGTGCAAAAACCGGTTTATCCGTTGAAGCTGCTTTTTCTTTGCATGATAACGCGACTCCTGTAACAATATTGTAAGTTGAAGATGGAAAAGTTTTCGCTAAAACTCAGACCAGGTTCATTTTAAGGGCTGAATTTACTTGTTTCATGCATCATTTCTTTAAAGGAGTCAGACTTTCTTTTGGTCTTTTAAAGCCGTCTTGATAAATTCATGCTACATTATATTCAGTACCATATTGTAGAAAACCAGGGATTCATTCAGTGTTACATACTGTGGGTTTTGTAGTTTATCTCAAGATGTTTTCTTGGGAAGGACAGAAGCGTTTCTTCAGATAAATGAAGATTAGGGGACATGCTATAATAAAGATTAGCGATAGAAACTACAGATTTGGATCCTAACTCAATCAATATTTACCAGCGACAGGTTTTTGTAAAGTACACTACACAAAATGCACATTTGGTCAAATTGCTTGACCTTATTTACATAGTGTTTCAAATTATTATGCTAATTGGATTTAAGTGTCATAAAGATTAAATTTTTTGTTGTGGTATTAAATTTATAGATGGTTCTTTGAATCACTATAATTAATTTCAGAGAGCTGGGTTGATTTTGTCTGGTGAGCTCAATTAAAGGAAATCTACTTAACAAGGATGTTCCACATTATTAAGCAGGCCACAGGTTTCAAGCTGCTGACGAAAATCATCAGATAGTGTAGTGCCGTATGACAAGATATGAAAACATTAGATATTTAACAAAAACTGAAGCGTTATCGTACTGTGAAGAGATTTCTAGCTGATTCAGAACAAAGATGGGTTTACTGTATACAGATAAAGGCAGAATGAGGAAGGTTTCTGTTAGACAAATTCACCAGATTAAGAGAGCAGCTTTTAAAATCTACCAAATAGCCCATGCAAGCATTTCTCCACACTCTAATCTTGTAATGATTAGTACGATTTGATATCACTATTTACAAATGCCCCCTGAAAGATTACGGTAGAAAAAATAAATAAATTGCACCATGCAGGCAAGCAATGCATATATGAAGAGGTGAAGGGGCAAACTGAATTTAAAGCAAATGCTTCTTGTTAACCATAATACTGTGTGAGAGAAACAGTAAAACAGAAGCCCTAACCCAGACAAACAATCTACAGTGAGCTGCATTGCTTCCCATATAATTAGAAATTAAAAGCAAATTAGAAATTATCAGGGAATAGCAGCAAACATTCTTTATGGAAATAACGCATCCAAGGAAAATTACATTACACAGGTTAACATTAGAGCATGACGACACAGCAATCACCGAAAATAATAAAAAGAAACAGAAAGCCTTTTGAAATGTTTAACCTCTACAACAAAACTAAAAATGAGGGTTTACATCATTTACTATGACAGTCAATTTCACCTGTATTATTGATTTTACTGGATTAAATACAAGCCAAAAAAAGATAATAAAAAACTTGAAATTATGAAAATTAGATTAATTTTCTCATAAAATAGAACCATTATTACAACGGGGTCACTTTATGCAAACTCACAAAAGCAGCAGATTGTACTTAATATCTGTCAGGTGGAGGGAATGAGATCAGTAATAAAAGGTGCAGTGATTTACTCTCTGGCAGAGTGAAGTCAGTGTGAAGCAGAAATAAAAAGTGATGTTGGGAATGAAATTGGAATGGGACCGAGCGGCAGCAGAGGGGACGGCGACTGTGGAAAGTGAGTGCAAATGAAAGACATGGATACAGATAGACAGCGAAAGTGAGTCCGGGGTACCAAGAGACAAGCAGATCCCCTGAACAGCGAGGCGGATGCGTGAACAGGCGATCAACAGATGATTAGCAGATGTCACCTTGCGGCCTCGGCCCTGCCATGACATGTTATCTGAATGAGGCAATTAAAAGGCCCGTCACAGCGACCGGCGGGGAAGGACAACGTCTGTGGAATCACTTGGACACATTTAAACCTCAGCTTCACCGCACAGGTTTTTGATTGCAACAATGTGCTTATTTCCTGAATCTATCAGAGCAATTCACGTCACTGTCAGCACTTGGGATAGGTAGCCGTCAGCGTCTCTGCAGGTAGGCACCATTTTGGACTCAAAAAGAGACAATGGTGAGATGAGAAACTCTAGTGTTTAGCTTGTTTCTGTGGCTGCCTGGCTATCAAACTGATGTTAGAGGTTAGAAGAAAAACAGAAAAAGAGGAAACAATGGCATAGTTAACTTACCAGGACCTCCATTTTGCTTCTAATTTGGTTGACCCAACTGCTCAACCAGTGGCAGGTTTCCAGTTCAGTTTTATTTAAAAAGGTTTGTTCTTCTCAACACGAAAACTTCTAGTTTTGCTGGAAGTGGGTTTTTTTCAAGACACCAAACTGTATCCTGAATTTTCTGTCCTTGTTGTATATGTCACAAGCACAGGTGAAAGTCAGCCTAATCAAGGCAGTGTGCACCTTTCCAGGATGGTGCATTTGCTGTTGCAGGACCTTTGAACTCCAAACAGAGAACAGGTACAGCACATTGATTTTCAGCCAAAACCACTGGGAATATCCCATTACTCTTAACACCAGCGTTACAAATAAATCCTGCAATTTGTAAAATAAAGAATTGCAGTTTTCTACAAAAAATTCAGCAAATTCTGGTCAGAGCAGAGAATAATCAATAATCTGTTCTACAAATACAAATAAAAGAAAATGACCAAAGTTTATGAAGGTGGTGATTATTAGGAACAGTTAATCATAAAAAAGTTGTAATTTTGGGTTTCTTCTTTTATTATTTAAAGTAATTTATGTGACTTGCAAATTTATAAAGCAAAAACTGCAATTTAACTGTTTCAGATTTGATAAGTAAATCAGAATCTGACTTTTTTGTGAAACCAGTACAAACATTATTTCGCCCATTTCCTCACTGCATGACAACTTCAATCAGCTTTCAGAAAATATTTTTCGATTAGTTAATCTTAGATAATATTTTGTCCTCTAGCACGCATAAATGTATTCAGGTTTTTCTTTAAATTTGTTTGTATGCCTCATTTAAATTCGAGCCAGATGCATCAGCATTTAACCATCTAACTTAAAATATAAAAATCAACTTTAAGAAAGCCATAGCTTTCATTCAGATGGTTAAAGTGCACCTGGTTACAGCTTAGAATACAAACGAGCTTCCTTCTCGCTCTCTAAACATGTTGTTGAGGCCAAATTTCTGTTTTTAATATATTGGGCATATTGTCCGTTACGCACACCCGCAAACGAAAAATTGTGCAAATGATGAGGATGTAGATCCCTGTGGACATAATGAGCAGAAAGGCTGGTAGAGGTCACGAGTGGAGCAACATAAACACTCTCACACTGCTAAAGACGTCTGCATGGTTCGAAACATAGGCAGCTGAGCAGAATGCATAATCAACAGGCTGCTTGATATTTCCACATAAGCCCAGCCATGATTTAATAACCTTTTATGGATGAAAGCAGCTTCCTCATGTAGGGAACACAGTAATTATAATACCAGCACTGAGGCGGTAAGGAGGGCGAATATAAGAGTTGAAAACAGTTTATGTTTTGACTGAGAGGGCTATTAACATCTGCAAATGGACATGAATGCAGAAATAGATTTAATTTAAAGCTTAAGTAAAAGAAGAAGCCTTGGTTTTTAAAGTTTGTACTAAACTTGCACAGGTAAAGAGCATGAAAAAGGCTATTAGTCTTTTTTTGAAGCAGGTTTGATTGTTCATGTTTAATAACTAGAATGTAGCGCATGATCTATATTCCTATATTCTGCTGACGTAGGAATGATGCAGCAGCTGTTCATTAGGTACAATAAACCTCATTCATCTCTGGCTCTGACATTTGGGATAGAAGCAATTACAAAACAATGTACTATGCTGCACAGATATAGACAATTACAAAGGATGTGTAAGCTGTTGTAGCGCTCAGACATTTGCAATTTAAATGCGACAATCAGGATCCGAGAGGTTATTCAGGCACTCCACAATCAAAAAGACATGGCTTTTGAGAAAAATAAGTGTTTGTAGGATCCTTCTGTGGACCGAGTATACTTTGCATATAAATACCATTTGACAAAGAGAACAAGTATTTGGTTTATATTTTAGAACAGTTTTGTGAAAGATTAGGTTGTTCCTCTGGACGGAGCAAAACAATTCATACAAATATGGCGGTTCCAACAATTGAGACTTAAATACAAGCAAAGCAATCTTAAACTGGGTTCCTAAATTATGAGGAAGCCAGTGAAAACAGGCCCCTGCCTTCATGTATAAATGATGTCTGTGTATTAAAATGTGGTGTACACACTATAAAATGGAAAAGTTTGGATACATCAATAAGGAACTGACCATGGAAATGTCAGCAGCCCCACAGCAACTCCAAAGCACTCCATCACATGATTAATTACCAACATGACAACAAAAATGATCACACATCCATTTTCCCATCGTGTCCATGTCTGATACACAGCTATACTGATAAAATCAAAGACAAAGCAGCCAATGATTGCACCATAATCATGTTGGTACCTCAAAAGAAGCTATAATCTCTGTAGAAAAAATTATCTTGTTCCAATGAGATAAGAAGTTTTGTTTCCTCTGATATTGAGATACTTTCTTATCTTAAGGAAACCACAGATAATAGCAGGGTTGCCTTGCTCTATATGCATACAAATCAGCTCTCAATTAATCGTTTTGTGATCGTCACACATTTAATTCACCTAAAAAAAAAAAGAGTCATGTTTGTGAAACATGAAAGAAAATGTACTTTTTTATTCAGTGTAGAAAATGCTGTAATTTTCTCAAAGATGTTCTTTATTTTCTCGGGAAAGTGGAACAATATCCGGCAGCAGTGGATGAATTTCAGTTCCTTCTGCTGATGCTGAGGAGGCAGTGAAGCTGGAAAACCATTACTCTGCTTTTATCACCCAAGTCTTCATTCACCGCAGCCTCAGTCCTCTCTGAAAGCAGCCTCTGTTATCTGCTCATCTTTGACTAGATTTCAAATTGCAATGCCTATTCATCTTAGACCGGGGTATAAATAGTATTCATGGTGTAGTTCTGGCGAAACGGAAGAAAATGGACTTCACCCAGAGGAAGACAATGAGAAAAAGAAGCCGCTCGCTGTGCTAACGACGTCGATGAGACGACTGGGACAATTCGGCTCTGTGCTTGAGTGGTCTTGATTCTTCAAAATGTGTATTTTAGAAGCAGCTTTTTGAATCCTAACGTCAAAACACATCCTGAATCGCAGTGTGACATGTGAGCTGTGTTTGCAGAGGAGGTGGTGCTCCTGGCGATGGAGGCCTCCATATGTTGAGCATTTGTTTACTCAGTCATTAGAGGGCTCTCCACTCTGCCAAACTACACTGTTGTCTTAGGCGACGCACACCAACACACAACGCTCTTTTCTTCTTTTCATCTCCAACCTCACGGGCGCAGCAGCCACAGGAGAAAGGGGAGAGTCCACAGGAAATTAGGAGTGTGACAAGATAAAACCCAGCATTCATCTGATATCGTTTCCAGGCAACGAGTAAGTACAGCAGAGTGACATTAAAAAAATATATATTTTAAATGCAACGCAATGATATGGAGACCCATCACACTTGACTTTAGCTCCAAGACAACTCAAGAATCCTGCATTTACTTTGCCACAACTTTTATACATAAGGTTATCTATCTGCCGAGTTGATGCTTCACTATCACTCTGCACAACGCTGCCGGGAAGATGCACCTATCGAACGATGTGCTTTTATGGGTTTCCACATCACCATGTGCTGATAAAGTGTTATTAAAGTAGCTGCATCAGCCAAGAGAGTCACAAAGAAACTCATAAAAACTTACCCTGTTGAACAAACACAGCTCATTTCTAACGTATTGCAGATAATGAAAGTTTCAAACAAAAATAAAGGGAGATGAACAAAGTTGTAACTGCAGCTTCTTCTTTTACAGGGTTTTGGTAAAGATCTACAGCTGAGAACAAAGCTGCAGTGCAGGAACAGTTCTGAGATATCATTATGTTTTCTCAGCAATAACGTAAATTATAAAATATGTGTTTCGATTAGTAAAGATGCAGTATGTAACTTTTATTTTAAAAAATGTCCTTACATATTTGTTAAAACTGTCACTATGTGGTGACAGTAAGAAAAAGATCAAACTCTTCCACTTTCTCCCAATGCTACTATTACCAACTGAAGAAACAAGAAATCAGAGCCAGGAGGAGTGTCTTAGCACTGTTCATCATGCTCATGTACTCGCTACTAAATGTGCCAATGGTGGAGAAACAACTTAGCATTTCAGGAAAACCACTTGTCCACCATCGTCGGTGACCTTGCTATCAAGAAGAAACTGCAGCACAACAGAGGCCAAGGGAGGTTTACATAGTAATGCTACAATACCTCCAGTATTTGAGCCATCAATATTTATACTTAAGCAAGCTAAATAAATGTAAAACATCAACTGTAAATGCAAACCAAACACCCAGAACTAAACTCAGTTTTTAGTCAATGAAAGAAAATTATTTTTAATTCCCCAGTTCTCAAGGCAAACACTGCAAATCTCAAGCCAGATTTCATGTTGCCCTCATTTCCACAAATATGAAAAATTTATAATTAAAAATGTAAGAGATTTTTTTCTGATAGACAGCAATAAAAGAAGATGAGTGTCCCTGCTGGTTAGAAAAAAATATAACTTCAAGATAAACTTCCTGCTTGGGATGCAACACTAATTTGTACATCATCTCCTTCACCTGCTGATGATCAATGTTGATGATTTCTACAAATTATCAAATTTTTCTTCATTTGTTAAGAACAAGTGAGAACATGGAAGACAGTTTAATAAGAAATGTGTTTTGTTTAAAGAAATCTGACAGTTAAAGTGTGTGGTAATTCCTCAAGTGAGTAGTTAAAGTAAGATTTTCCAACAACAGTAGACTTGATTGACTGTCAGTCTGTCATCCTGTCCAATCTAAACTATCTCCACATGATGAAAGACCCTGATTTAACAATCCCTGCAAATAAAATCACACACAGAACTAACCTGGAATGATCACTGTTGGCAAAAAGGAAAATTTATTTATTTTTGTGATTACCTTTCATCACAGTGTGGCTCAGAAATACACCCCATCAAAAGGACACGTAATGTCCATGCACCCCATGGCTCTTCAGCACCATTCACAGCCTGGATGTAACCTCAATTACACACAAAGAGCAACAGAAAATTGTGCTTCATTATTTGCTTTAACGTGTTGAACCAGACAATGCTACTACTGTAAACAGTGGGTTGATCACTGTTAAAAATAACCAAAAACAAACCAGGACATACATTTGAAATAATACTAAAATTCACTACAGCATGAATATGTTTGATCTTGCTTATATTTAATATATTTAAATGCAGGAAATCAATAAATTTGCCATTTGAGTTTAAGAGCGCCATGTGCTCAAAATGAAGAGCTTCATGCTGTGGTGACCAAACCTTTTCAGTGGTTGAACTGGAGGGCTATGCACCCGACTATGTGACCAATTTTAAAAAGAGTTGTTTTTTTTTTAATTCAGCCTAGTCTCCTTCCCTCAACACAGACATGATCGTTACCTAAACAAATCAGATTTCTGCAAGTACCTGTACCCTCAAAACATCGTCTGAGAGCATGCCCTGATGCTAAACCTGTCCTGACTCCATCTGATAGTCTATAAACACTTTGGCCTTTTAATGCAGTTACATGAAGTGTCATATGAACCTGTTCTTTTCAAGCACATTGACAGAAGGCTAAGGGCAAGCATTTTTCCAAATGTGGATCTGGGACACAGGGTGTGCACCATTACCCTGCTGTTCCCACCCACAGCCTGTGCAGTGATAGTAATGAGTCATTTCACCTATGATGGCAGCTGATGTTAAGTCTCTCTGACAGGCGGTGCTTTCTTGAATTTCATCTTTCATCTTGGGCTGTAATTTGAAAAATAAAGGAATGAAATGGTTAGTAAATGAAAAAACAGTGCATCTGGATGCAGAAGGTGTGGCGTACTGCTCAGTTTACCAGCAATAGAAAATCATTTTAGACAGGATGGATTCCAGCAACCCTGTTTACAATGTATTCTTATTTTAAAGAAAATATTTGACTTCACTAGAAACAGATTCATGTGAACATGTAAAAATAACTCCTTAAAAATCTTTAAGGAGGAAAGCATTTCTAAAAAATTGTTTTTTTTTCCGTACCTTAACAATTGCCTGGTAATTTCACAGAGCTAAAAATTTAGCAAAATACCTTTTTAAGTGAGGACAGAAACAGAAAGAAAGAAAGAAGTAAATTAAATTGTCTTCTTAATTTAATCTTCTTTCCAATAATTACCTTATTTGTTTATTTAATTTTGGCTGAAATGGCTCTCCATATAGAACCACTTGATGGACAATATACAAAAAAATAAAGATCTAAATGCTCGTAGAAACCCACCAACATGAATCACAAAACACAGAAATCCAAGACTTTACAGCTTCTTAGTTCAACACTAAAAAGCAGGTACTGAGAAGTTCTTCATGTATGAAACGATTTTGAGTGAACTCTTGTTTATGAACTTGCAAGATGCTGAATAAAGTTGGCTTTTTGTGCTTGCCGGATGTTTGTTAAAACAATGCCAGATGTAATTTTCACTCCAATGGAGCTCCTGTGGCCTCTAAAGAAACCTGGAGGACACAGAAAGTAAACAGAAAACAGAATGTGTCTCAGCCTTTAATATGCCACTAGATTTTACAGCAGAAAATCCGACCCAAAATCTCCTGCAGGCTGTGTTTAAAAAAACGTGCCAGGTGTCAATTCCAATCATGACAACATCAGCGAGCCAATGCGCAGAAAAGCAGCAAAACAAAATCGCTCTGACAGATGATTTGTCTAGCTAGCTGGAGGATGTCTGCACCTGTTCACATAGACTCAATTAAATGGGAATTGTTGAAGCACAGTTTTATATTTTTGTATTGAATCAAAATGTACTTAAAAAGATAAATGATGTTTCACAATCTCTATAAAGCAACTTAAAGAAAAAAAACCTTAAAATTATTTTTTATGTTCTGACCTTTTTACAGATTGCTTGAAAATGCTTTGGACAATTAAATTGATCAGTGGTGAAATCCTCTCTCATTCGAAGGGAAGCATACGTCTGCAGTGCACTTAGCAAAAGGGCATGAGCAACTCAAAACAGATCAAACCCTGCTGGAGCTAAACAGAAGCACCGACCTTCAGCGCTCCTCCCTGAGAACCTAAAATCATAAGTTACCAATAAGATCTGACAAACCGTCTGGCAGAGCCACAGTTTCAGAGGAGCACTTCGATTTATCATTGAACATTTCCTGCCACCATCAAAATGACAGGAGCACTTATGAAAAGTGTGACCAATAATTGCAGCCGTCTGAAACTCAGCAGCTTCTATATGCGATTGCAACCAATATCAGCTGTCATCCTTAATGTCATCATTAGAGCAAAACAAGACTGGAGATGAAATGGGGATGTGGGTAAACTCTCAGTGACAAACCAATTCAACGCAAATGAAAAAGCTTTTAAATTATATATTAAATTATATATATATGTATAATATAGAAATACAGCTGGCTGTCAGAGTAATGTCTGGAAAAGCTCCACTTTCCTGAAGCCAAATGCATCTTGATCAGCATGGTGTCGTGCTCACCGTTGGGCAGCATCACATTATAAAAGCCGAACGTCACTCCGCATCACGCATCAGATCTTCTTCTCCACATGACGCCTCTTTGGCCATCTACACAATGTTTCCCCTCTCCTAACCGTTCTACATGTGTTTAAACATTCAGTATCACTTTGGCGATGGAGCCCCTCTGCGGGCTACACATTCCTGAAATTTCACAAAGACCTACGATTCAGTCAGACTGCCTTTAAAAGAAATTATATTGATTTTACTGATCATCTGCAATAACCTGAAGTATTCTCAACTGATACCTTGCATCCATTTTTCTTTTCCCCCCCTTGGTCTCTAAGAGCTTGGTGATAAAGTTTTCAAAAATAAATAAAAAATCATTTGCAAAAGATTTTTTTATTTATTTATTAAAAATGTCAAAATGCAGAAAAAAAAAAGTAAGAATTCAGAGAAAAAAGTTTAAATTTAGAGAGAAAAAGAAGTCCGATTTGTTTTTCCAGGTGCCCTAGTCCTCTTCTGTACTTCTTAGATGTCTGATGTAAAAAAAAATAAATAAAAAATTGTATTTTAGTGAAGAGTGTTATTATCACTTGATTTCCTCTCCTGTTTTGCAACCTGGCAAATTATGTACAATTTGTCATTCTGCTTGTGCTTCACAGGAACATGCCCACCTGTTAATGTTATGTTTTTCGAAGTGATTATACAAGGCCGTGATTCTGACTCACAGCATCATCATGTCAACATCCCTCACTTCTAACAGAGTTCAAGAAGGAAATTACAGGAAACATCGGGTACTTATCGCGGCGACTGTAGGGCACGCAATGTTCACAGAGGATAAGTCAGATGTGAAAAACCCACTCTGGAGTTAAGCATATGCAAACAACTGCTTCTGAAGAGCCAAATATTCCAAAACTCAAAAGAGTCAGCCCAGAACACAGATGAGAGAAAACACCTGTTCTGTTCGCCGGCATGTCAGCCGTTAAAAATAAAAGTCAGGACTGGATCAAACCGTTCACAAAGCACCAAAAGTCAACAGCTCACACTGCAATGAGAGAATCACTAAAGCAGTCTCAAAAGGGGAAAAAACTCAAGTACATCTGCTGGTTTTTATATTGCAACTGCTAAAAAAAAATGCTTACCTGAAAGTCATGAATAAAATTATTCCCGATTATTATTTGAACAACATTCAAACATGAAAAAACACAAATTTTTGCTCCAAAATTAACACCTTCAAGCTGAAACCAAACATACAGATGTTCTTAATAGAATAAAACTGAACCTATTTTGAAGATATGTCTGTCGGGAGGAGTCAATGTGAAGCTTTCAAGCATAAAAATCTTGAGTAAAATGGTAATCAGAGTGGTGGAAGCATCATGCTTTTGGCTGTTCTGTTGCCAGCTGGATCAATGCATTGCAAAATATACACAGAATAAGAACAACTTCCATTTTTTTAATCATAAATCAACAAATGGATGGATAAAACTGATCCTAAACACTCAATTAAACCGGTTGTTGGATGGAAAGTCAGATTAAAGTGAACTTTTAGGAACGGCTTTCCCAAAACCAAATGTTATTATACTTGGAGACAGAAAAATATGCAAAATGTTATCTTATCTTACAACAATTCTGAAGGTGAGTTAAGTATATAGCGCTCAGTTTGTAAATATTTGCTTGGACATTTTAAATCAAATATTAGTGGCATTAAACCAAAATATTTCACATAACATTTTGAGCCTTTGTGAATTAGAGAAATTAGGAAAATTCAAACATACAATTCCAGATGTTCATTAAAATAAGCATATAGAATATTTAACCCAGAAACATTAAATGTCAAAAATAAGATGACATTCCTGTCGTATATAAATTTGCTTACTTCAAAGTACAACTATAACATCCTTTTTTAATGATCATCATATTAATATTTCCTCCATCTTTTTTGATGTCAGATCTATGAGGTAGCATTTTTCTTACCACCGTTTGTTGTTTCTAAGTAGAATATGTTCATGCCCGGTTCCACCCACTCTTACAAATCTTGCCATTCCCTCCGGAAGTCACGTGGTTTGTGCTTTTACGACCCTTGACCTCAACATTAGTATGCGAAAGTCCGCACATTCGGCACAGCCACGGGCAGTCAGACAGGCACGCAAAAAGACAGGCTGTCAAGTCTGATCAGCCGTTGTTCATCTGTGACTCAACAGCTGGATGCAGAACCACGGGGGTAAGAGGAGAGGAAGGTGAAAAAAGGGCAAGCTGGATGTTGGGTAACATGCTGGGTTTGAACCTCTTTCAGCGTTTTCGTCCACGGCTCTACGTTTGCCTCCCACTGGCCCTGAAGTCACAGAGGATGGCAAAGAGACAGGAAGTCACCAGCAAGATGGTTAACGGGTTAAGAAGTGAAGCTCAGTCACCTCCCCATGGGATCCTGACGACTTTGACGAACCGCAGCGCTGCTCGTTTGCAGCCTGATTCAGCACCGTTCTTGTCATCACTACACCTTCTGACTGTGCTGCGACTTCTGTATCTTGGTGTGTGATTTTTCTAGTCCAACTCTATATTATTCAAGGTTTTATTTGAACATCTGGGTTCGTCTGACCCATCCTGTAAACATCTGGACTGAAGGCAAAAGTACATCAGGGCTCAGTGATTAATGAATTAGCTAAACTATACTTGAAAAAATTGCAGGCAGTCAAATTGGATTCAAATATTTAATGCAAATTATAATACAGTCAAATTCCGGTTGTGATTTAGAGGAAAATTAGTGAGCAATCAGCATAATAAAGACAAAATACACCAAATGCATCACAGGCTGTCAATGTTTTAGCCTAACCTTAAAAGAAGTTTGAAAAAGTAAAAATATTAGAATAAAAATAACATTTTCCCACTGTTGGTTCCATGAGACCATCAGAAATGTAGAATATGATTAAGCCGTTTTTGTTTTAGTAGCACCATTGCATTACTTCTTTTTAACAAAACAAGCCCTTTACAGTTTTGTTTCTTTTTTTATATAAAGATAAAGCTATTTAAAAAAAAAAAAAGGTTTAACTTATAGTCTTGCAATTTAAAAACAAAGTAATTTTGCATGTATGCAAAAATAAGTGTTAAGCACGTCACAGTTTCCAGTCAGAGGGAGAAGAGAAGTTTCTGTTGCCATGTTGGACGGTAACTCTCATCCTTGATGAAAGTGGTCCCACAGATCTCTGCTCTCTCCCTCCTGCTGCTTTAATTATTGCAACACATTGTGTTATTTGTGAGGCAGCAGTGGAAAATTTTTGCACCTAGCAGAGAGATAAACATTAAATCCTGATAGGAAAATCTTGAATCTCAGGCAGAAGTGTGTTTTTTCCAAAGCTGCACTGTCACTTTTTTTTTTACAATTTGAAATTTTATAAACCTTAAAATAATTGGAACCAGAAAACAACAGCTCATTATACAAACAATTTGTATTTATTGGAACATCAGAGAAGATAAAAAACAAATTTCTACTATGAGCTTCATAGTTTAGACACGACTTATCTCAGAAAATTCAGCTTGTTCATCCTCTATTTGCATAAACAGAACTGAACTCATGTTTATTCATTTCATCTGAAAGCAAAATATTCAGTTTCTGAAATGCTCCTGCTTCACTAAGCATGCATTTTAGAGAACAGAGATCAGCATTTTGGCTCAGTGGATGATGGTCAAGTGTAATTAAACGAAACAGTTTGACATGCTGCGCGCCTCAGATTCGTTTTAGCTCAAAGTTAAATCAGAATGAAGCGTAACAGATCTGAGGCTAAAGTTTGTTCATTTAGGCTCTGAAAACCTCTAAAGCATGAAAAATAAATTACCATCTGCTCTCATTGTGGTTTTTCCAAAGAAATAGAGTATTTCAAAAACACTTTTTTGAGACAAAATGAGACTTTTGAGTCAAGCTCTCTAAAACAGGAAGGCATGTGGATGATGGCATTTGTGTAACCATAAAGTCACAAACAGAGCAGTGAAAACAACTTTCATTCTCATTGAATTTGACAATTCAGCTGTATAATCAGACAGCTGTTATTCCCTCTTTTTTGTTTTTAGTGCGTGTTTTTGAAGAAAAGGTCAACTCCTGAATTGTCTGGGTTATAGTCAAACATTAAGTCATGATTACACAGAGTTAATATATGCACATTTCTATTGTCTGTGCACCTTCTGACCATTTTTGGGACATTTTCAGTATTTAATTAACATCTATAAAAGGGAACACATAAGCTTTTATATTTTTAACATTACCTCTGGAGAAAGGTAATGAAACATTTTCATCTATATACTGCAAGCATCCGAATTTAGCATTTTTATCATGTCCAGACTATTGGGGAGAAATCTAAAACAAGGCTCAGGGACAAGTATATTTTGTCCCACACTTCAGAGGAAATTTAATGAGCCCCTTGAGGAATGCTGACGGCTGCAAATTATGGAAGAAAGGAAGAGAGAAAAAGTTTAAATAAGAACTAAGTGAAAGGGATAAAAATGATGGAAATGAATGAAATTCAAATCACAACATGTTGAAAATTATGAGAAAATGAGTTGCAAAAGAGGATCATATCTATATTTACACAGAGGTTAAAATAAAAAAATACTAAATAGTTACATATTTAGTATTTGATCCTGACATTAAAAACATCTGATCGATTTTTCATAATAATTACCCTTACAACACTAGTATATAGTGCGGTGAATACACTAAACCAGAAGGGAGGGTTTTGGACTTCCTGTTACCTCATCTGACCCATGTACACTGACAGTCTGCACAGAGATTATCCACACACAGCATGATGGAGCTGGAAAAGGTCAACAACTCTGATTAGTTTCTCACACTTCTTTGCTAAAGCACCTGCTCCTGATGAGTCTGGACATATTAGTCTGTGAGGTCGGCTCAGACTTTATGCTGCTTCTCTGTAACCAGGCACTGCTGCCATCTTGTTTGTGTTTTACCTTGAAGGTGCTTCAGCTTTGACATTTAAGGTTTTACAGCAAAACGAGGTTCTGAAAGTTTAAGTTTTCTCTAAATGTGCAGGAAACATGCTGGCTCAATGCAATGCAAATAATTCTTAGTAGTCGATATGGCTTAAAAGTAAAAACCAGATTTTTTTGTAGCGGATCTGATTTTAATTGTTTTGCTTGCTTTTTTCTTTTTTTTTTTTTTTCTAAAAAGAAATTACAAAAGAATTGTAAAGGTGTGTTTCATTTCAATTATCCTTTCTGTGAGTTGTACAACTGAGTACCAGGGCCAGGCTACGAGAAATTTTATTTACGAGAGTCATAATATTAGCAGAATAAAGATGCAATTTTACCAGAAAAAAAATATCTTAAAAAGTCATTTCATGAGAAAAAGCTTTACTAAATTTAGCATTATAAGACATGACCATGTTAGTCCATCAGTCCATCTAATTCTGAAAATAAGTAGAATCTTATGTGCTAAAAGATGAATTATTTCTATTAAGTATCATCTCAAAAATGTATACCAAAATATATCTTCACAAAATGCTCAACATTCCTCTTTATTTTTTTTTTGTCATTTTTATGTATGAGTTCTCATAAAATTACTATTTAATTCTGATAACATTGCGACTGTATTCTGATAATATTATTTCATAATTTCAAAAAACGCTTGCCCTGATTTTACATTATGCTTATGCTAGTTCGCAAAATTGCAACAGCAAAACTCAGTTAATTGTTCAACAATAATTGAATACATTTTTTGAAAATGGTATCTAATGTTCAGCATTATTAACCACAATGCAATACTTCATAATGTACCTAAAATGAACCAAAGTATAAAAAAACCCAGAACTACCACTATGACTAGAAAGTAACTAAAACTAACTAAATTAGACAAACAAAGAGTCACAACAAAATAAAACTAAATCATAGTGAAAAAATAAAACTATTATAACCCTGATCTGCATATGTAGTTCTGGAAAAAATTGAGATCAATAAAATTAGCAGTTTCTCATATCTGTATGGTATGTGTTTTAGTAAAACGAACATTGCTCTTTCATTTTATGAACTACTGACAATATTCCAAGCAAAAAGTTTGTATTTATTAGCAGAAAATGAGAAATGGTCAAAATAACAAAAAAGATCCAGCGCTCTCAGACCTCAAATAATGCAAAGAAAACAAGTTAATATTCATTTAGCAACAACACTAATGTTTTAACTCAAGAAGAGTTCATAAATCAGTATTTGGTGGAAAAACCAGGAAGTTTTCAATGCAGTGAGCTCTAATCTTTTCTAGAGTTGTATATAGTTGACCTGAATTCAATGTCTAAATAAATAGAAGCTGCAAAACACACTTGTCACACAAGATGGTCGCCATTGGGTGCGCTGAAATCACTCTGAACTATGAAGGAAGAAAAAAATAAGTTTTTCCAAAAATCACCAAAAGCCAAACTTTTGATTAATCAATAAAATCGATTTATCGCCCAGCCCTACTTCTTATGTTTCTAAATTCAACCCTTCTTTCTGGCTCTTCTCTGCTGAGACAGGCAGCTCAGAAAGCCAGACAGCACTACTTGATCCGAGTCCAAGCAGCCTGCAGCTACCCAGCTCCACCAGCTGGTCAGGGCAGCCTCACAGTGCAGAGGAAGAGGAGAAGGCAGGATGGAAAGGAGCGGAACAGGCACTCTACACAGTCCGCAGCGTCAACGTGTCCAGGGAGGCAGCCGGAAGCAATCTGCGGTGCACAGTCAGCCTCGGGGGGCCGAGGAAGAGCCCTGCAGGGATTCGTCACAAAAATACACAAAAGATAAAAACAAAACACACGGCCTATCGAGCAGTTGAGAGATGTGCCTGTGTTTGAGGGAAGGCTTTGTCTGTTGAATCCCACAAGGTCCTAAATGTGTTATGTCCCTCATGAGACGATATGAGACAACCAAGCATCTGCCACAAAAACTTCATTTTGTTTATTTTTCTCTGCCCAGCAGCAGAGCACAAAGCCTGTGTAAATCTCAGAGGAGTGACTAAGACGCATTGCATGGTAAAATCTCTCACACAGATGTTTTAAGACTGCGCATGAAACAACCTGTTAGGCCTCCATTGTCTTGCAGAAAGACTAAAGGAATTGCAAAAAGCATGAAGCTGTAACATTACATAATGATATGGTTAAATTTCATAGATGAATGTTATTGATCAAGAGATACAAACAAGTACAGGGATAATTATTGATGGCTGGAAATCACTTCAACAAAATATTAAACTCCTTGAAATAATCGTAAGCTTTTTCCTACTCATTTTTAGACATTCCTCTTTGTTATTATGTTGGATTATTTTTATTAATTTATTTATATATGTTTGTTTACGTTTTCTTATGTCTGAAATAAATGCTCAACAATATCAATAATCCAACCACTTAACAAAATCTGCTACAATGTTTTTGAAGGTGTGTAGCTATAAATATCAGATGTTCAAATGAAAAAAAAAAGACTAATGACAAAATGAATGGATTAATAATACAGTTCTCTTCTTTCTGTTCAGTTGCATCTCAATGTGAGACATTTTTCAAAAGGCAGACGAAGGCTCTTCTGGGGAAATCACATAAACACACTCCTAAACCTTCTCTAAAGATTTTGAGTTGAATGACAACAAAACTCTATAGATGAGAAATTGGACGTCACTCAGGTAAATGTCTGCTTGCAGGCAGATGAGGAAAGACTTTTGGCATTGTACTGTGTCACACTGTGCAATGGATCTGGATGAGTTTTGCTTTAATTAAAAATGATATGCAGATTAAATATTTCATTTTATTTCCAATTTTACTAAAACTAGAAATCAAAATATCAGACAATAATCTGGTAAGTAAAAGTAACAGCTTAGTAGTTGTTGTTTTGGGGTTTTTGCACAGGGTTACAATTTTTGCTTACTGAGATTCTTGGACTCTTGTAAGAACAGTCAACAATTGCAGGGAAAGTTAAAACACAAAGCTTGTGCCCACTTGTACTGACAGCTTGATGTTCCTTAATAATGAAAAGTGTTTTTACTTATTTGCAAGTCTCATCCTGTCTGACATCTGCAGCAATTCCCACAGAAAGTAATTTACTCTAGAATGAGGAAAAACAGTTATTTCTCTTTTCCGTGGAGAGTCCTGATAACAAAAATCAGCACCAGTTGTTGGTACAGATTCAACACATTGTAATATTCATAGTTCAGTCATCAAACTGCCCACCAGTATTCATGCACCAATGTCTAATTAGTCCCACAGTGTTGAAAGTTTCTCCCCCTCGTAAACAGTATTCTTATTTAAAACAAATTGACAGACTTGGCTGAGCAGATCTGTGTTTGTGCTGCAAACACAATCAAATCAAAGGATTTATGTGGAGCACAGATCTGAGACTCTGACTTAAAGCTCAGCTTCAGGCTACAGTGAGCAGATTGTAGGTGTCATTGTGTTACTGTAGCTAAAAGGCACAAAAGCAGAACTGAAGCAATAATAAAAACATTAAATTTACAAGCCAAGCTGCTGTAAGTTAGAGCACATACTGAAAACAATGTTCTTGTCTAGCTAAAAAAAAAAAAAAAACATGGAAATGAAACCAAAGCACAGAATAATTTTAAGAACTTCAGAAAGCTTGGGGAAAACTACTGATCATTTAAAAAAACTTTACCACATTAGAAAGAAAAACAAAATGAATCAGGTATAGTGAAAACCTTGCGGGTTAATTTAGAAATGCCTGCGCTGTCCATGTGATCGAGCCTTTGGGAGGCTTCAGAAAAAGCCTCTCCATATCCCAGGAGTTTCTGGGCTCAGCTTGCAAGACCAACAAGCTGTCATACTGGGAATCCCCTGAGTAACATCCACCTCACTGGGACTGTTCCCCTTATGAGAGAAATCTGCAAAACCAGACTTCATATAAATAAATGAACCATTTAATCAACACTACAACAACAAAAATCACAAGTCTAATCCACAACTATAAAGTTGCTGTGCAATGAATTTTTTTAAGGTGTGATGAAAAACTACAGGTATAGCCCCATTTCAATGAACTCAGTCAGAAGAAGTGGATTCCAGTCAAACTGACACACAGGCAGTGCTTCCCTCTGCTTCACTGCTCACTGCACACCTGAGTCTCCAGCATCTCGCCTGGATGCTTCAGTGCAAAGACGAATAGTGAGGAAAAAGCTCCACTAAAAATCAGGCTCTTCTTCCCTCTGAGGAAGTGGTGGAGGAATCCGATCCACTTCTCAGAACCTCTTTAAAAAGGTTCTGAGAACCGGATGACACAAAAAACATGTTAGCTGTGTCACGTGTCAGAGTTTAAAACATGTAAACTCTGAAGCCACTGCTTCAGGAACCTGATATGCTAAATTCACATTTTGTATATTTTTGTACTTCCATTTGGGCCTCAACTGTCTCTAGACACCCCAGTCCAACTCCCCCCAAGCGCTTAAATAATAATAATTAAAAAAAAGAAAGAAAGAAATATCACCCAGCTGTTTTTTTGAGATTATGTTAATGATTTTTAGTGACTGGAAAATGGTTCAAAAACTTCCTGACTGCTAATGGTGCGTTCACACCAAACACGTTTTGTGCGTCATGCACGCCTGGTTTACATTTAAAGTCTACGTCGAGGGCACGTCGAGGGCACGTCGAGGCACATTTTGCGGGTCAAGAGCTGCATGATTTGAAGCGTTTTGAGCGTTTTGAGCAAACGCTGGAGTTGAAAAATCCGGACTCTCACCGCTCGACACGGAGCATTTTCCAACGTGATCTCAGAAAAAAAATAAAACTATGGAAAATAAACTAAATGTCGCTGTTTGCTCTCATCCTGCAATCTACGACCAGTCAAGTTATCACTACAGAGACAGGAATAGAAAGGACCTAGCTTGGAAGAGGATCAGTGAGGAAGATGGAATTTTGGGTAAGTTATAACTTTTACTATTTGAAAATATTTCCCTGCATTTGAGCTACCCAAATCCGTCCTGCAAAAAAGTTGAGTCATCTTAAGTAAACGTTAAATAAACGTATTTATTTAGACAAAATATGCAAAGACATTGGAAGAGTTTGAGGGACACGTTTGTCGAGGAGCCTAATCTCAACCGCCATCTAGAGCGACTATAACGTGTCTGAAGTCAGACGCTTGATATTTTGCTCTAGAAGCTTCGAAGACGCTTTGATGAGTGAAATGTGTTCGGTGTGAACGCACCATAAGCCTCGATCAACGAGCACTGCTTAGTTACCTAGCAACCCCTGCGACGTCCCCAAGTGGGACTCCAGCACGTTTGGTCAGCTGGTTTTACTGCTGTATGCGCTGTTGTTATTGACTTACTATTCAGAAGAAATGCTGGTATAGTTTTCAAAAACGGCTGGATAGTTGCACATCTGTTTGCAGCCGTTTTCACTGTGCAAGTGTAAACACTGAGTTGGGGGCCATGGCCAGCAACAGCTTATTTGGATTCAAAGTGACAAGAGGCCCTAAAGCAGCTCAATCTGAAAGGAGCTCAAACTGACCAGTCTGAAATCTCATTATCTAAGAATTATTTTGTGTAAAAAAATATAAAACATGTTTGTTTTGCTTTAAACCTACCCTAGCCTGTTCAAGGAAGCATAACTGGTCACCTTTAAAATCATTCGTACAACCAACAAGCTGCTGTTGACGCAGACTCTGGCTGAGAGACGTTCCAGACGATTTGAGGAGATCGAAGGGACAGCTTGATGCAAATTGAAGGACCCGGCAGCATCATGCTCTGAAACCATTTCCCCAACCCTGACATTTGATATGACTTCTAGTCTTGGGTTTTCAGGTGTGTGTCACAAATACTTAACTCTCTTACAAAAACAGTGAATTAAAGGCCTGAAATATCCGAGCAGAACGCGAAACAGAGGCCTGCATGTTTTTCTCTTCCTCTTCATGCGCCGTCTCACTCATTTCTGTGACAACCATGAGTCAGAATGTTGTGGCGAGATCACTGTGGGAGGAACAGTTTCATTATGGATATGTCTATTAAGATTGTGTGGATAGATTTTGTGCAAGTAAATAGAAATAATATGAAAAGCGGAAAGCTGCTGGTGCGTATTGATTTTTCTGTTACTGAATTATAGCAGAGGCATAAAGTAGAAAAAAACTCATTACAGAAAAAAAAAAACTAGTTTGTTCACATCAATACGTGTTTGCGTTTCCATACCAGCCAACCACCGGTGACATCAGAGGAGAATGGGTGATAAATAGAGAGCGTGTGTGGTAGGGCGGCTGGTTTTATTTCAAATCTGTGCAGCCAATCAGTCAGATGAATGGCAGCAAATTTGAGGTGAGAGAATCTTGCTGACAATTTCAATATGCCTGCCTCTGCTTATTTTCTACATAAAAGAAAGGTTTCATTCAAGGTTTATAGTAAGCCAAGCGTGAATTCTGCTGTGCAAAGAGATTTCTGAAAAGGTTTAATATTTTAAACTGGAGCCTTAGTCCATACTCCATACCATACAATGTGATTGATTTCATTATGCTTATAGTTAAACTTTCATTCGGCTGTCTTTTTATGTTTGCCAATTATAGAGATAGAAACTCTGGTTTAAAAAAATGCATTTAAAAGGTATAGAAACCTTTTATAAGTTAGGCTGGAAATAAATGAAGCTATAATTGAAAGCAACGGAGTTTACTGAATGTATGCAAAAAAAAGTTAGTGCAGTAGAATAACTTATGTCAATTAATTGTACATTATACAAAATGTGGGCTAAATTCAACTTAAATTAATAAAATTAACTTATCTAATCAGATACAAATGACTTTGTAGGGTTTAGTCAACAAAAGTGGATGCTTAATACGTAAACAAAAAAAATCTAAGTTGCTAGCTTGTGATTTTCCTTTTGGTTTACCTCAATGTCAGACAGTTTTAGAAGAGACAGAGCAAAGAGCTTTATTAAAGGTCAGTAATCTTATGGTTTAACTGAGAAACACAGAGCTAATTAATTGTAAATTAAAATGTTAATTGTTGATTGTGTCAGACTTTGAACAAAACAGCATTCATATTTAAAGAGGTGATTAGAAAAGGACTATAAAATATGTAAACATCAGACATATGAAAGACAAATATCATGGACTGGCTGACTAATAAGATGCTGAGTACACCTCAAAAGGGAACTTTTCCACTGAGCAAGAGTCAGTGAACACAACACACGACACCTCAGAAAGATTTCTTCCTGTACCCAGGAAAAGAATCAACAATCCAACTTTTTCTGGCTTACATGTGCCGTTTATCAACAAATATTCATCATTTATTATGTGTTTTGATGTATGTCTAACTCAGATAATCTGGAGGTTTTTGAAATGTCTCGTTTCCAGACACCAACAGAGGTTTTTTAAGCACTTGGGCTGTTTTAGAAGAAGTTGAAGCTCAAATGGAAATATAACAACATGCAACATGTTAATTTTGCACAGTTCCCCTTTAAGGAACCGTGCAGTCAAAGTGTGTTTGACTCGCCATCTGGATAACCTCGTTCATGACTCACTTCTGAAATAAGTCTCTGAATCATCCTGACTTCTGGCAACCTCTATGCTCTTCTTCATCATCATTATCATCATCATCTTCCTGCAAGCCAACCTGCCCGCCCTCCGTTTTCTCTCTCTCCGTTCCACCTGCTCAAGTCCTCAGGGTTAGCTCCTTGTTCCCAACTCCGAGCCGCCACCGATTTCCATCGAACCTCTGGATCAATACCTCCATGCAAGCGAACAACCCCAGATTCCAGTCACTCCTCCTCGTCGTTCAGTAAACTTCTCTGATCTCCAACCATTCTTGTTTCAACTCATTAAAAAAATAAAATAAAATTTTGTCCCTTCATATAGACGAAGCTACTTAAAAATATGAACAATTTGAGGAAATGTATCTTGTTGGGCTGAAAAAAGTAAATGATTTGATCTGGAACCATACAAGTTGGACCCAAGGGTAAAATCAAAGTTCTGAATATTAGTGATACAATAAAACAAATGAAAGATGAATGAGTAATTTTCAAAAGAAGCTTGATACATGCACAGTCTGGATTAAGGAGTTTAGAAAACAGAAATGACTTGCCCTCATGGAAACAAGTTTCAGTGATAAACAGAGTTCAGGTGTAAGGTGGTAAACAAATCATTCAATATGAAGGATTTGTTTGCAAACTACCTCAAAGTGATCATTTTAAAGATTAGTTCGTCAACGGCTGATAAAGAGATGCAGTTCAGCACTCACTCAGGGCCGCTGGCTCCATGTTCTCTGGTTTAATTGCACCCATGTTGCAAAAGATGGAGCAGTGAAATCAGTGTAAATCAGCCACGGAAGAGACAAAAATCGGTCATGTTAATGGTTTGAATCTCACAAAACATAATTTAGCTACATCTTCTCATCGGCTTTCTGCCAGAAAGAACAAATCGGAGTCAGTGAGCCAGAATCAAGATATCCGGTTGCAGATTTTCTTGCCGTTTTTCTTGACAGCTTGACAAAAGTTGGATGTCAGGTGTGACGATCATGAAGGAGCAAAGCTGCAGAACATTGTCAACTTTAAAAAACAGAGAAGAAAACTGAGATGAAACTGTGGCAGAAGTCACAATGACACAATCTGCTCAAGTCACACATTTACATTTCTTGATTGTGATTAAATGTAATGAATTTTAAAACTTGAGAATTAAAGAAATTTTATTCTCCCAGAAAGGCAAACCATTAATACTTTGATAAGTTATGAAACTAACTCATTCATAAAGATTAATATTTTAGGTTTAGCTTAATTGCTGTAAGCAAAGATTTTAATATGAATTATGCTACGTATTAATCTGATAAGATGCTCATTTTTGTATAATTAATGTCACTTTCCACCAGCTCTAAACTGTAATTAATATAAAACCTAACTCAGGATGCAATAATACTTCCTTAGCCTATTTTAAAGATTTATGGAGAAAGGAGCCTCACTACAGGCAAATAAATTCAAAATATTTCAATAAAGGTGTGGGTTTATATAAATGCGTCTGTATAAACACTTTTATCCTGTGTTTTCTCACATATGGACTGAGAAATAGACATAAATTACAGCTGGCAGGGGTGCAATGCTGTCCAAACTTTCATAATTGATATGAAAAAGGATTTTAATGCAAATGACATCAGATAGGTTAAGATTAATGACCTTCCTGAGGGAAAGCAGAGCATCCAACCTGTCTGTCACAAACAGTTCTTCTCACTGTCTCACATATTAACTCAAACATCCACATCCTTGTATTTGTTTCCTGCTTTAATGTGGATTCTGCAGGCATTGGTTTCCCCAGAGAAAATATACACTGAGAAAAACAGCAAGCATATTCCCATTTCACCGAATAAAAGCCATATGGACATCTAATTGCGTCAATTTTTACTTCAGCATCTCACGGGAACGAGAATATCTGATGAACGATATGCAAATCCACCTTTTCTTTTTTTTTACTGGAACAGAGTCTGGTTTGGTCTAATGTCTGCTTTTCTGGGAACAATGAATAAATTATTTTTAATCAGAATACACCCCCAGATGTGGAAAACAGACAAGGACATCAGTTAAAGTCAAGCTGAGGACATGAGAAAAACAAGCTAGATCATATAAACCGTGGCTCCATTTTGATCATTTTATTCCTGAAACAGGCTGTTATTGGACACTATAAATGATTTTAATAAATAACTAAACACTGCAGCTTAGATGAAGTTTTATGGTTACGAAAAATAGGTACATGTTGCATCTAAAGAACAAATATGTATTTCTACAATGTAGGAAAACTCCTAGTAATTAATATTTTTATTCTATCCAGAAGTAAGGACATCTAAACTGTAGTTCCTTTAAGCTCTGGGGAGCTTTTTAATAAAAGGGATATTATTCAAAACTTCAAAAAGATACGATTTAATATTACATTTATTAAACTTGTAGAAATGCCTCTTCAGTATTCTTTTCAGTCTTGAGACTCCAGCTCATAACTATAGAAATATGAAATTAATAATAAATTGTTCTGAGGGAAATCTTGCAAAAACTGATTGGCCACAGAGACAGGCCTGCTGGGACAGTTTAATGATAGCATTAATTCATAATTAAAGTGGATCTCAGTAAACTGAAGAAGGATTTCACAAAGTGATATAAAACTGAAGAGGAAGATAGGCTTTATATTTTTAGAAAACTGGGACTGTGTTGGAAATCTTTTCTCAGTTGAGTCTGTAGCACAAACCAAAGGCACTTTCTTTACAGCGATGGATTCAAAGAACTGTACAAGTTTCTTTCTGTTAATTGATACGACTGAATTAAAAGAAACAGCCAGAAACAGTCTCTGCACATTTGTCTTTTCTGTTTGCACCATTCTGGCTTCTTTTAGTCCCGACTGTCTTGTCACAGTTGCACTGCAGAGGTTCTGTTAAGTATGTTGCATAACAAATCCATTCGCAAGCGGAAAGAGCTTCCCTGGTTTAAACTTCTCTAATCGCCGCTGGGTCTTTTTCACTCTTTTAACAGAACCTGCCAAGGAATATGTACACTAGTGTCACATATTGGCTTACAGTCTGACTGGATAAAAAAAAAAACGTCATTGCAACCTTTGTTGCTCATCTAGCTTTGTTCCAACCTGTTATGTTTTGCCTGACACATTTTTTGGTTGATTGTGTATCCCTAAAACAGTAATATTTTATAAAAGTGATGAGATATCCATCAGAAAAAATACAGTACTGAATACAAACAATGCAAAAGAAAGAAAGCAAGTGAACCTATTAGGTTCTTGTGAGGTTTGTTTATAAGTTCAAAACATCTGAGAAGATGGAAAGAAGGATTTGGGGCTTTTATGGTGGAAAACATGCAATTAACACAATATCTTATTGTTTTTAATCAATAATGTAGCTATGAGCTACATCTATAAGTATTCCAAAGTTTTAAATATTACCCATTAGAATCTGTTAAAAATCTAATTTTAAATAGATTTTATACTTGATGTGTGAATTGAAATAATTCAGAATCCACACTTGCTTGAAATTCGGTTTATTTTTCTCATGTTGGAATTTTTTATGTATCTTTAATATTTTTACTTCATGGTTTTTGTAAAAAAAAAAAAATTTTTTTAAAAATTCAAACAATGTTTCAGTGCACAATTTATTCATCTCATGAAATGGATTAAGCTGTCTGATTAATTGAGCTTGAGCTTAAATCACTCTGAAATGAACCAAAAGCAGCTCAGGAGGTTAATCATGATTCACGCTTAGACGGCTCAGGGTTAAAAAAAATTATGACAAGACTGACTGATGAAGTAGACAAACTTACAGTTTTAAATTCCCATTACTCATTTCTACCGCAGTAAATAACGGATGGAAAATTTAAGATATTCTAAAAAACAGAGATCTCTGTGGGTCTGCAGCATACAGGTAAGTGATACAATGCCAAGGAAAAGTCCAGGGTGGCTTGCAGTCATTACGTTAACTGTGATTCCCACTGCTTACCAAATTATATGCATAATGAGGCCATCTGGCCAGCAGCTAAAGCTTGGTCTAACAACCGGACAGAAGACGGGTTTAATAAACAAAACAATGTGCTGCTGTTTTGGCACCTTAAGAGAGAAGTGTTGAAACAAAATATAAGGATTGACAAGATTCACACAACTCATTCCTTTAATTCTGAGTCTCACTTATATGTGAATATCAGACTTTAAAAACTGTAAACAGGAATGATAAAAAACTTCCCCAACTTTTAGCATCTGTGAACCACTGATATTTCACTTTTATTACACTCATTCTGCAGGATGATCAACAGACTAACAGCACTTATTCTGTTGTGCCACATCTGTTCACCTCTGATATATTATTGCAAACATTAGGGGGTTATAAATTGTAGATTTCTTATGTTAAAAAAAAACAAAAACATAATAAAGTGCAGAAAACAGATGTTTTAGTTTCCTTCCCACCAACCCAAATCCTCTCCTGTTTCATTTAAATAAATTAAAGAAAACTTGCAGCACATACTTATAGATGACAAATACACAATAAAATCACCAATTACATAATCTGCATCACATTTCTAAATTATTTAAACTTTAATATGAAAGATGTGGCTAGGGTGTAAACATTGAGCCCTATGTAAATTAAGTGGGAAAGAATATTGAAATGTAAATCAAGTCGATTAGTTAATATCATAAATAAATACATTACACGAAAGTATGCTGTCAGTGTCATATAATCTCTTTAAACAAAGGTTGTTATTATTTAAAAAAACAGCAAAAAAACACATTTTTGGGATGAAGCTGTTGGTGCAAGACAGTGTACACCTTAGAAGTTCAAAAAATGTTCAGCAGGCAACTGAAAAAACAGAAGCAGCAGTTTATAATTTGGATTTCGGAGTGATTAAAAATTGATTGTGAAAGACGAAAGAGGCTACAGAGAGCATTACGAGTCATTTGTTCAATTCCTTAGAATAAAGAGCTAAAGGCACAGTGAGGCAATGAGCTAATCACCTTTGTGAACCAGCTGTCATTAGTAGCTCTGTGGATCAATAAGCAGCATTTCAAGCTATACAACTTCTCCTCTCTGCATGTAGTTCACAGTATTTATGTGACTCATAAAACTACTTGAAGTAGTGAACGTGTCTGAGTTAATACAGGCGAGTGGCAATGTATGACAGATCAAAGAGGAAAATGCATTTGTGTCATCTCCTTATGTCTCGACGCAGGGCGGAGGTTCAGGTTGAGAGAACTTTATTGAACAGCTAAATTTAGATCAAATCTTTCACAATAGATTATTTACTACTTTTTGTCTCACATCCCCAGACAAAAAAAACCCCACAAAAATGAGGTAAAATTAAATGTTTGCAAACTCACAGATAGTCCCACTTTGCGAACAGCGTCAGCTGTGCAACGTCCATTTTTCCACTTCTGGAAAGAAGCAAACAGAAGAGAGAGTCAGACTCACAACTAGAATCATCAGACCAACCTTAATAAATAACTCTTCTTTCATAAATATGGAGAGGGATGAGATCATATACAGCATATCACACATTTCCAAGTCGACTATTATAAAACCTGACACACAACAGTGATGTGAATTACAGAAACACAGATAAAAAGAGCAATTTGAACAACCCAATAAAGGCTTGAACTCTTAGAGAAGTAAAAACATAATGCTGCCACCACTGTATTTTACTGCACTGAATCATCAGTGATGTGTTGGTTTTTTGGTTCAACTGGAGACCCAAATTGCTGCATTTGTTACATTTTCAGCTGGTACGGCTCACTTCCACACTGCATTGTGTCAAACTAACAAAACCATATGAAATACTTCTTCCAAGCTACACCAAGAACCACTGAAGAAATGACAATTTAAACCTCTGAAGACACCATAAACGCAACTTCCTTTTTTGCAAAATGTAAACAAAAATGGAGAGTTATCAGTTCTAGGATTTATCTTTTGTCTTTGGTAAAAGACCAAGAGCCATTTCTACTGCTAGACTCTTGCCTTTATTTTGCAAGAGCGATATAGTCTGCATCCTGCTTTTGGCGAGGTCTCTGGTCTGCTAGGTGTTCACATATGCATTTGAACCGTGCCGCCAGAGTTCACTTCAACCAACCAAGAGCTAGGATTTTAGGCGGGTCAGAGTTCGAGTTTGGTCTGCATCAGAGTTTATTTGCACAAACGAACAAGAGTTTCTAGGCAAATGAACTGGAGCGTGAATACAATCTAAATATAATACTTACCAAATATTTCCTTTCCAAACACACACTTAACTCTTTGCAATCTATACATGTGTTTCCAGAAAGGACGGTTGGTTTACCTTTGAGTGTATAATATTTCCTAATTAATAATTGTATTTGCAAAAAACGAGACCCCATTGCCGTTAATCGTTTCAACACAGGCCCATTGTGTAACTAGTCTGGAGGTGCTGCTTTATTCAAGTGACTCACAGATAAAAACTCTTATGTGATGATATAAGACAAGTGGCAGCTTCTGGAGCATTATGCAAACCCATGCTGGCATGTTCATGAACTAAATAAGCATTCCTGCTGCAATTGGGAATGTCAGCAGGATAACAGAGACATAGCTACACATCCTTCATGGTACGTCTCTGAATGACACAGCTTTGTTCTCTGAAGCAGCAGAACAAAGCGTGGGTGGTGGTCTGAACAGAACAAAGCCCAGATGAAATGGTTTGTCTGAACCCTTCACCAATCTACGGTGGGAGTGGGCGAGGAGCAGGGGTGATGCAAGCTCAGGCAGTTGCAAATTCTTATTTTCCAGCTTCAAAAAGCTCACAGCTCAGTGGTGTTTCATGTCCCGGCAGCCAAAGCTTTCCGTTTGGTCATAGGTTGAAGAAAATCTGACCTTAAATCTGCTGCTTTGTGTCACAATTCTTATTAAAAGAAGTGGAATATGAGGATGGAGCAGAAACAATGTTTAGCCTTTTAGTCTCACTTTAGATTGTTTCATTTCGCTCCATCAAACAGTTGATTGTTCTCTCCATCATTGACGCTTTGTATTCATCATGCAATCAGAGAGTCCGATCCTGCTGACCCCATTGTTCAGCATTAATTATTACCTGGACCTGCCTCCAATGAGCTGTAATTGAAGGACACAAGGATAATTAACAAGCGACCTTTAATTGGGATGTCCTACCGTTGCTGATAATTAAGTTAGCAGATTTGTCATCAGTACATGAAGCTCCTCAGGTGATTAACCCTCAATTTACTGTCATTCTTCAATGACAAAACAAATTTTCTCTAATCGTGAGTCGTAGCACTATTAATTAATCAAATGGTGCATAAAGATAGTGGGGGGAAATATACGACATTTTGGAAAGAAAACAAGGAGGTTTCAGTATTCTCTATTTCACAAAACAAATTCTGCCATGAGGGGAAAAGACGTACGAAAAAAGTTAGAAAGAATAGGACAGATACTGCAACTAAACATCCTCTTAATTTAGTATGTCTTTTTTTACTAATTCAAAACAATTCACAAACAGCTATAAAATCTAATAGGTGAAAGCTGCTAATGAAATACAGAAAGAGTGATAATCACCTGAGAAAACAAATCACCTAAGCCAGTGGTTCCCAAAGTGTGGGGCGCGCCCCCTAGAGGTGGCGTAGTGCCATTGCAGGGGGGACGCGGAAAACGGTATGGATGAATGAAAAAAAAGAAAACAGTTACACAAAAGTGTTTCACTGTAAAGATGGTTTGTTGTTCGTTTTGTTTAACCTGAAAGTGAAATAAACTTCAATGGAGTTTGTAAACAAAATATGTGTAAAGGTTTATGTCTGGTTGAACGATGTGTGTGCCCAGTTGATTTTTGTTTTCTTTTTGGAGGGGATTTTATGGTAATCCATAAGGGGGCCCAGAAAATCTTTGGGAACCACTGACCTAAGCTAAGAGATCAAGCAGTAACTGCTGACTGCATAAATAATCTTCAAGCAACATTAAATCATTTACAAATGTTTGTGTCTAAACACACATCTGAAAAAACTGGACAAATAGCACATCAGTGATTTATGAGACAGAACTGGAAGGTAATTAAAAATTAAAGCCTTCAACTCAGCTGCTTGTTATTTATATATATGAAGGTGAAACGTATGTGCTTTAAAAGCAAAAACTACACGCACAACAAGAAAATAGAATATTGTCGCTGTTGCACATCTTACACCGAGAAATTATTAACCTTAAATAGAAAAAAAAAGTTATTTCACTCAGTGGGGCTGTGCTATGATGGCAGATGAGTGTGTGACTCATGTGGCCCTGTGGCTGTGTCAGGCCTCTTTTCCGGCTGTTGACTAACTGCTCCTTGTTCTGTAAACATAGACGAACGTACCCCACAGGAGCGGCTGCCCTGCAGCTCCCCCGTGCCTTAAACTAATGAATTTTTAAAGAGAGCATGAATCAAACTGCAGGTCAGATCAATAGTCCACATCTCAGGAGCGGATTTTCACTCAAACACTGCTTCCATGTAGCCGTCTTGTCAAGCATTCTTTCACTATAGACAAGCAAAACATAACATTTGTAAAATGAAAATAAAGTCATTATAAGCGGTAAAGGCCAGGAAGTGTTAACTGACTGGGGCATCAGACGGCCAGGTGGTGAGCATATCACAAAAGCTGGTCAGAAAAGCTGCCGGCATGCACTTTTGACACTTGACATATAACAAAACAATCAATTTTGTTATAAACGGTAACCTATTATCCTTCCTCAAACCGTTTCAGGATAGGTTTATGGGCTAAACAGAACATGTTCATTACAATTTTTGCACAAAATCTTTTTAGTCTATTCAGTTCTGCCTATCAGGAAAAAGTTAAGTGATATTTTCAGCATGAATATCACCTCAAATTTAAGGAGTTTCTGAGAACTACAACTCCAAAATAAAATGGATGCACTTATAACAGGACGGTAAGAGTTATAAGCTCAAACTAACACTGAAGTTGAGAAAATATTCTTTTATGATATATAAACTATTACATTTTGGTGATCTCTAACCACATTGCCTGAATAAAAATTCAAAATTGGATCATGTCTGGTGATTTCAGCTAAAATTAATGCTTTATTTCAATCTAATGCATACATCTGCAGTTCCGATTAATCTTCCTAAAGTTTCAATGACGCATATCTATCAATTTCCTCACACAAAGATAAAAGGATTTAAATATAAGGAAGCAATTTTCTCAAATGCAAGCTGCAGTGATATGAAACAGAGCTAATTTCTTTGATCTAATTTTGATAAATTAGATCATAAATGCCACAATACAAAGAGAAAAACGGACATAGCAAAGGTAAATGGAGGAAGGTACAGTACACTGTGTAATAAAAAAGTGAAGAACAAGACCACCTTCAGAGGCTGAGCCAAGAAATTACAGAAATAACTCACTAATTGGTAAAAGCAGAAGACAGATGTCTTATCTGGTTGCTGATATAACAAAACACTTCTGCCTGCGAGACAGTTCCTTCATGTTAAGTCAAAAGGAACAAAACACAGGGGGACCATATGTACAGATCAAGAGCCAGAGGCTCTTCATGTTGCTGAGCAATGCTTCATTTCCACTGCGAGTTCATTATAATTTCTCTGCCTTTACTTTAAAAAGAATAAAAATAAACATTAGAACAATGTCCTGCAGAATACAACCAAAAAACTCTGGGTAAGCTTTCTTCTGGCTTAGAGAAACTGTTCCTAATGGTGATCTTTTCCTTTCTTTTTTTTTAAAAGGACACATAATAATGTTACTAACTTCATTCATTTACAAAAGTACCTTCTAACAAGTGAACAATATAAGAAAAATGTCTTCTTTTCTATTTAATGTGAAACATAAATTTTAATTTCTAAGATAAAGATCCCCAGTAAACCAGCTCAGTTCTCTGTGAAAATATAATACCTGCTTGCTAAATCATGAATTAATTAAGCCACATCCACACCCTATTATTGTCAGATCTGAATAAATTTCTTAAATATCATCCATCCAACAATATGTGACACAAGCTAAAACTGCTAATATAACAAATCATGCCTTAATCTAAAGAAATGTAATAAAAGGTAAGATTGTTGACTATTAGTCTGGATAGGCAAACTACCATTCTACATTGATGAGGTATTTCCTCCAGTGTATTATAAGCCTGGCAGGCTGCCAGGCTTTACTCATCCACTCAATACAAATATTTAGTTAAGCATGGAAATATGCTTACACATCATTGTCCATTTCTTTTCATTTATTTTACTTTTCAGGACAAAAAATGTAAATCAATTTTAACAGGATTTTTTGTGTTTTCCTTTTTTATGTCTATAGTTTGTGTGCCTAAACCTAAGACATCATTGCCAAGCCATATTTTCAAACTTCCTGTCAACTTTTAACATAAAAACACCGTGGGTCACTGATGGACTGCCCTGGCACCCACCACCAGGCTTACAAAGTTTTCTGGAGGAAAACCTGTAATGGAGAAAGCATCCTAAATGTAGGAATTTCTATTGAAATGCCCACAATATTTAAATAGTTTTTTCAATTTGATGCCTGTGCACTCTTGAACAGTCTCAGTTCAGTTTCGCTCCTCTTACAGCATCCTTCAGCTGCTGGTAATGAGAAAGCCAACATGATCAAGACTGAGGCACCGGCTGCTTTTAGAGGAGCATCACATTCATTCTGGCGTCTATCCTGCTACTTAAACCACGCACATAATCTTCACATGTTAGGATGTTGTAGCAGCAAACAGCCTCCAATAATCCACAGACACAGAACCACAGTGGAAACATTTGCTGTGTTTGCCTGCCAAGGAAGGGATTTCAGCAGCACCAAGGAGACCGAGAGGAGCAAAATAAAGAAGCTGATCTGTTTGACTAAAAGCTTTCTGCATTGTTTCATTTTCAAGGACATTTCTGTGTCCTATCTCGCATCCAGTCCCGCTCTCTTTATCTAAAGTCCACCCGGCCCCGTTGTGGTGCACTGAGCTGCAGAGAGCAACCCACAATCCCATCTGCTTGTCAAAGAGAAAAGCATGTAAGCCGCTGGAGCAGCAGGGATTGAAGATCCCTGGGGTAAAGCCTGGGACATTCTGAAAAGCTCTATGGCTTCACTTTTGTTATTTTTCCTTTGTAGTTAAGTTCCAAAAGTTAAAAGTTTTAAAGCAGCTCTTCACACAAAATTGACCTTCTAAAATGGTTGAAAGCCATGAGACCAAGCAGATGAGGCTTTGCACAGAAAAAGACCCTGGACCTCTACCACAGTAATGCATTTCACAGTGAACAAATCCAGTTCTGATTTTTTTATCTTAAATCTCTATGTCTTATCCAAGGTTTTCCTACTTTGGGACTTTTTGGTGCCAAAATTTGAAATAATATAAATCTTCTCTCAATTATTATAGCAACATGAAATTCTTATCATTAGTTGTCTCTCTCTCTCTCTGTGTTTTTTACATTTTACTATTGTTATGTAACACAGATTAAGAAGAATTTATAGGTGTACTTTGGCAAGGAGATGGTAATTATTCTGATGTCTGGTTGTTGCCATTATTACTCTTATTATACGTAGATTTTCTTGTGTTGCTATGAGTTAGTTTGTAACCATTTTGTCTGTCGTATAATTTATTTGTTGGCTTTTAGCACAGTATATTGAAAAGGCACATGAACATTTTAACATGGATCTAGTCAATTTTTTGATACTTATTGAGTCAGTAAGTAATATATTTCATAAAATTGACATAAGGGGCAGGATTAAATAAGTGTTCACTTCTTACTCCTTTTCAAACAGAACAGTAGTGGTAAACAAATATTTTTGATCTTGGTTATGCATGTATATGTTTTATCTGTCCTACTAATTGCTTGTTTTGGGGTTTTTTTCTTGCTTTGTTTTTCAAAACCTGTTTGAAATAAATAAATCAAATTAAAAAAAACTTAATGGGTTGTTAATTCTAAACATGAATGTATCGATGTTCAATGTCGCAGGGTGGTAATCCTTATTCTGAGTGAAAAAAATAGGAAAAGTGGGAAACAATCATTTATGTACACACTATAACTACACATGATAACAAATGGCAAACACCATCCCAATATTAATGTTCACAATATCACAAGCATTAAAAACTGCTTAGAAGGATTTAAGAGCTTTTATTAAACATTTCTTATTTTTTCAATCATGTAAATCCACTTCTGGATTTGTTATTAATGACTAACACATAAGTAATTAACTTCCCAAGAAACAGAGCATTATGTGAGGTGATATTTATGACTTTTAACTAGAGAATATTTTTCAGAGAAATGCAAAACAACCCACATTTCCAGACCCAAACAAACACATTTCAGCTGAGCGCTAGGCCAGAATGTTCCTGTCAGTCAGTGATCCATTCTGGAGCAGAAAGAAATTTCAAAGACATGTACTTTTTCCTCAATTCAGCAGAGACACACCTAATGATTCACCGCTGTGACTGACAGTATTCTATTAAGTCTATTGGTGTCTGAGCTCAAGTACACCACCGCTGTTGAGACGCATTCAGTCGGAATCGAACAGCGAAAACAGGAACAGAAGAGAAACTTCACCAAAGTTGGGTGCACAAAAGATGAAACAACAAGGACAACAAAGCAAGATGAACAACATTTCTACACAGACACAATCCACCCTGTATGTGTGGACCATAAGGATTTTGTTCATGATAGATAAATACAGTTTTAGCCTGGTATCATCAAGGGCTTCTTATAAAGAGTCCACTTGAATACAGACTAACCATTTGTGGACCTCATGTATTGAACATAACCAGATTGGTATCAGTTGGGTCTCACAGAGGTATTAAAGGGGATGTATTATGCAAAATTTACATTTTGCACGTTTTTGTGCTTCTAAAAACAGTCAAAGCGTTTAAAAAATATATAAAAAATTTAAAAACACCCAGGCGTTTCTTGGCAGTAAGTGTTTTTTGGTATCTGGAAACGTCAAATCAGCAGGAACTTCCCCTCACCTAGCAACCCCAGTGAAGCCAAGCTCGTTGCCTGGCAACCCAACCTGAGCTCCAGGACGCGTTAATTTATCGCCGGGTTTAATTAATTCCACCTGTGCTCATCATATCAGCGCAAAGCTCAAACTTACCGGAAATAAACATTAAAAGCTACATAAAAACAGCTATTTAGCTATTTATTCAGTAAGAAAAATAACATTTAAAATCTACATTGAACTGCGAAAACCGAAAACTAAACTTACCGGTGAATAGCATTTGCTATATTTATGTCGCTCGCATTACCTTTACACGCCGTTTTAGTTCGAGGAGTTTTGACTATTAAACTATTACAATGTTTTGGTATTTTTTGAACAAAAACAAACCAAACAATTTTTCGACTTTACCTTCTCCAATTAAAAGCTCCAACGTTTAAGCTAACATGTTTAAATCTTGTACACCGTTAAAGTTTGACTGAGAAAAATAAGAAACCTCAGTTCAACCTAAAGAAAAGTAAGAAAGAGATGTGCTTAGATTGTGTGCTATAACCTCTTGCCATAAATAAAGTTTCCTCTTCAGTCAGTCTAGCAGCTCGCTGCTGCAGTTTGAGTGCGCGTTCACGTCTCAGGTCTGGGGGATGTTGGTGCCGTCTCCGCGCTCCCGCCGCCGGAGTAAAAACTATTTTGTCTCTTAAAGAGAATCGACAAAAAAAAAAAAAAAAAGCGAAATGTACAGGTAAGTAGCCAAAAAAAAAAAAAAGCCTATTTGTCTGTTTCACGTCAATAGCGACTTTTAGAAAGTGTTTTAAAAGTTTTTGAAGAGTTAACGTCAGGAAATTGTTCTTGGAAAAACTCAATATGTGGGTGTGAGTCTTTCGATTCATTGTTTCACGGCTCAGAAAAAGAAGCTTTTCTGCGTATCTACGTTTTGTGTGGTGTTTAATAGTTTTTATTTAGATTGTCTCTTATGTGTTTTTGGTGGTTTATTCTTTAGGACTTATAATAATTAGATGATACGTTTTAAATTGCACCAGACTTCGTTTTATTGAGGCTGAATGTTACAAAGAATGATTTTTTTTCCTTTCTATTATCTTTTGTCTGGAGCAGCTCCACAGAACAGCCCTCAGTGATCAATAAAAATGTAATTGTTTTTCTATACCGCTGCGGACAGGGGAAAGCAAAACAATGTGATGGAAAATTAAGATTTGCTTCTTTTTGATGTCATTGGCTATTTTATGCCTTCAGTTTTTGCAAGTTATGTTTTATGTTTACATTCATGTTTTTCTCTTCTTTTTTTTTTAGCTGAGTTCGGAGCAGATTTGATCAAACTGTTGGTGAGAAATGAAAAGGTTCTCAGGCTGGATAGAGCCCTTCATGATGCAGCGAGTTTAACACAAATTAATCAGATTAAAGGGTTACAACATTCCATACTGTAATCTCACACAATCATCCAGGCAAAAATGCAGGCTTGCCATGTTATAACATTTGAAGTTTAGCCATGTACACAGAGCACCTGGAGCAGATTCTGTAACTGCTAAATGAGACCATGATGATTTGTTTCAACACTTTTTTTTCCTTTACTTTAAACGTGTTTCTAAATGCTCATGTGATTGTTGGAGCTGCTCATTTACTCAGCACTGACAAAAATCAAAATTCTTGCTGGAAGAAGGAAAATTAACCCCAGATCATGATGCTGCCATCACCATGTTTCACTCTGAGGTTTTGTTGATATCATGTTTTTTGTGATGCCGCCAGCGGTACGGACAAATAACACTGTTAATTCTTAACAAAACTAGCTAAAGTTGGCAATCTACTTCGGTTCCAAACTTTTTTGCGTTTTCACCTTTCAGACAAATTTGTCCGATGGCGCATTAAGGTCATTGCAGAGAGAAAAGATGGAAGAGTACATTTTTGCCAAAAAAAACCCCTCAATCTCAGAAATTTTTGAGCTCCAAAAGTAAAAAAATAAAATAAAATTGCAAGGAAAAACTCTGAAATTTTCAAGTTAAATTCAGAAATCTAGAGAAAATTCGGAAATGTTCTGTGTTTAAAAAGTCAAAAATTATTCAGTCAAATTCTAAAATATATATATATATATATTTTTAATTAGACTGAAAAATGTACTTTTGTTTCAAAAAAAATTAATGTTTTCAAATTATTGTTTATTTATTATGGTATCATTTTTAACATCACAGAACACTTTTGAGATCTGCCAATACAGTTTGAAACAGAAGAAAAATAAACAACCACTTTTGAAATGAGATGGCAAACAAGTCAGGGTTTTGCTTTGGTCTGATATTGCAGGTTAAATGAAGGTGTTATTAAAGCTGAGTGTGAGCGTTGTTTATCCAAAGTGTATTTAAAGCTCTTGACTTTATGAGCCATTCATTATTTTCATGTTGATTATTTTGTTTTTGTTCCGATTAAACAATATTAAAATAAGCAAGTGCTCTTCAAGTGCTTCATGTGTGTCATATTTAGAGCCAGATTAAGTGCTGCTGATTATGTTCTCCTCTCCATGGGTTCAGAGTTATAATTCGTCTTAGCAGTACTAACATTTCTGCCAGAAATATTCTGAAGTAGGGTGAAAATGTCGCCAATCAGGCTGAAGTTAATAAGTATCCTCTCCTCTACAGATGAGCATCTATCTGTAAGTCAAGCTCGGACAATCAGCCAAACAGTGATTGGATTTCTTTCTTCTTGACGAGTCGCCGCCGTCAGACGCTTACGGTTCGCCATGGAGACGGTGGTGATTGTGGCCATAGGGGTCTTGGCCACCATCTTCCTGGCCTCCTTTGTTGCTCTGGTGGTGGTGTGCCGGCATCGCTACTGCCACCCTCATGACCTGCTGCACCACTTCGACTCCAAGTCAGTAAATCTGCACAAAGCCTCTACAGAATATGAAACATTATTATGAATACATCAACTTTTAGCACAGTTGGGCCTGCAAAGCAAAAGGGTTGTTAGTGTTGGCTCACAAAAAGAAGCTTTTGCATTGGGTTTGTTGACAATGAATCTGCATTGTTGTGTCTAACATACCTTAAAGAAATATACAGCTCTGGAAAAAATGAAAGAGACCACTGCACTGAACCCTGTTGAAAACCTCATGGTTATCCCACCAAATATTGATTTCTGAACTCTTCCTGAGTTAAAACATTAGCGTTGTTGTTTCTAAATGAATCCAAACTTTTTTATTTGCATTATTTCAGATCTGAAAGCGCTGCATCTTTTTCATTATTTTTACCATTTCTCATTTTCTGCAAATAAATACTAAATTTTTGCTTGGAATTAGGAGACATGTTGTCAGTAGGTCATAGAATAAAAGAACAATGTTCATTTTACTCAAACATATACCTATAAAAAGTAAAATCTGAAAAATTGGTAATTGTAAGTGGTCTCTTAATTTTTTCCAGAGCTGTATATTAAGTTAATTGACAAGTAAACTGTGTTTTTGTGGGTTTTTCTTATTTTGTTCAAACCAAGGAGAGAATTTGGACACACAGAAGAACACATCAACATGATAAATAGAAAAACAAAAAGTTGTGTACATTTTTTCCTAAAAAAAAAAATGTAGTACAAGAAAAAGACCAAGCTGTGGAGGACACTGCTGCAAAAATATAAAATATTGCATATTTTCTTAAAATCAAAAGAGGAAATTGTGATGGAAAATTGTATTGTTTGGTAATAAAGTCCGCCACAGGAATAAAATCAGACGGTATCAGACAGTATTTATGTTAAAAGAATGTAATAAATATTGAATTGTGTGTAAAAAACATTCTAAAAGTTTATATTTCTTCACATATTTTGTAGCATTATCTGTGGTTTTGCATAGTGGGTCACAAAGGTTGGGAGCCACTAATCTAGTGGACATGAACTGGTTTCACTTTGGTTGCAAACACATCTGTAGCCATTCTCACCTTAAATACCAGCAGAATCTTGTACATTTTCATCCAGTTCTTCATTCCCTGTTGTTGGACAGACCCACCGTGGATCTGATTGGCGCCATGGAAACGCAGAGCGAGCCTTCGGAGCTGGAGCTGGACGACGTGGTTATCACCAACCCTCACATCGAAGCCATCCTGGAGAATGAGGACTGGATAGAGGACGCATCGTATGTTGAACCGCAATAAAATAATTTCTCAGACATCCTCTCTGTTGTTTTTAGTTGCTAAACTTTGAATTTGTGTTTAACAGTGGCTTGGTGTCACACTGCATCTCTATTCTGAAGGTAAAATTACTCCTTCTTTTTTGTTACCGTATAATATTATTGATTTAACCAATACATCTATTCCACACACAGATCTGCCACACTCTGACTGAAAAATTGGTGGCCATGACAATGGGATCAGGGGCAAAGGTCAAAGCACCCGCCAGTTTGAGTGACATCATCACAGTGGCCAAACGAATCAGTCCAAGGTAACCCGTCTCGCTAGAACTTGATGTTTTTACAGCTCTAACACCGGCTGACTTGTGTTCTCATTTTGTGTCCTAAAGGGTGGACGATGTGGTCAGGTCTATGTACCCTCCTCTGGATCCAATCCTCCTGGACGCCAGGTAGTCACACCCGAGTTTGATGGCTGAAAGAGAAGAGTTTGAGCTGCTTGTTTTTTCAAATTTATGTATCTTGTTCCTCCTCAGAGCCACTGCTCTGCTGCTTTCAGTCAGCCACCTGGTGCTGGTCACCCGCAACGCCTGTCACATGTCCGGCAGCCTGGACTGGATCGACCAGTCGCTTCATGCAGCGGAGGATCACATGGTGGTTCTGCGTGAAGCGGCGCTGGCTTCTGAACCAGAGCGAATCCTGCCTGGAGCGGATGCTCAGAGAGAACAGGCCATTTGAGGAAAAAACCTGGAGCAGCACAAACCTACTATCAAAAATACAAACCATGAAGAAGCAGCTGCATTACAGCACTGACCTAGTGATACGTACTAAAATAGACATTTCAGTTTCACATCCGTGGCTCTCCAGTGGGCAGAATGTTTTTAGAAACATTTTCTGAAATGCAACATCCAGTAGTGAGTCTAAATCCAGTCTAACCATCACTGCAGTCACAAGGAGGCTTAGTCGGCTAATCCATCCTGACGAAAATAACATCCATTAGCCAGTGAACCCGAAGGCGCTCCAATTCAGTGTAAAAAACGTTAGAGAACCTGGGCCTGCTTAGTATGTGTGGGGTCAGTTTAACTTTGGGATTTGGAGAGAAAAAAAGAATGCATTCTTCAAATACTCTGATGCAAACGGAGTAAATAAAATAGTTCTTTCTAGGGAATTTTATATTAGTTTTTCCCCTTCACTTGTGACACACTTTACATGTGCAGCTCTTTCTGTGGATGACCAGTTTAGCTCAATACTGGAAATCCTGCAAGTGTAACCAAAAGCTGAACTTTTAAGGTGACATTGAATAGATACACCATGGTTTCTGCATGTAAAAGTTTGTATTTTCAAACATATTTTACTTCGTTTCATTCAGGACATTCTGGTCAAATTGCTGCCATCTTGGTCTTGATGCCAAAACCGATCCGGTGTGTTTTGGGTCGTATTGGATGCAGATCTCCCAAAAAGTTACACTTTCATCTTATCAGTCAACAGATTTTCCCAAAAGTCTTATCTAGCCTGTAAAAGCCAAAAACCTTTAAAAAAATTTAAGGACAATTGGAGAGAAGGCTTTGTATCATTTTTCATCAGGAGAGAATTTGGTCTTGTACAGTGCAAAAGGAGAAAATCCTACTAAGTATTATTGGTTTTTGGTCTAGTTTCTAGTGCAACTTGAAACAAGAAAAAACCAACTTACAAGTAACTTTTCAGCAAGATCTGAGTTTGTTTTAAGCCAATAATTTCTGATTACTGATGTAGTAGTTCCACTAGCAGATGATTTCACTTCTAATATGGGCAAATGTCTTCTCATTTTCATCAAAATAAATATATTATTGATTTAAAACAAGCTCTTCTATCTTGCTGAAGAGTTGCTTCTAAGTTAGTTTTGTCTCATTTCAACTGCCAAGGTATTGTTACTAAAAACTAGAAAAAAAATACCTGGGAACATTTTGTGTTTTTGCAGTGTAGGTCCTTCATTGATGCCTCAGTTTTATTGCTGAATAACAAACACTGACTTTAACTTATGCAAGTGAGGCCTGTAGTACCATACACATTGCTGTGGATTTTTTTGTGACCTCCTGGATGAGTTGTCGTTGCACTCTTGGAGTGATTTCGGTTGGCCGGTCACTCCTGGGAAGGTTCACCATTGTTTCATGTTTTCTCCATTTGCATTTCCCTGAAGCCCCAAAAGCCTTACAATCGTCTCTGCAATCCAATCCAGACTGAATACCCCCCCCCATCTGTTCCTGAGTTTATTTCAATTTAAACATGATGTGTAGTTTTCTGAAAGCGTTTTTGAGTTGCTCCTCCCCCCCTCAAATTAATGAAACCATCATTTGAAAACTTGCATTTTCTATTTACTTGTTAACTTTGCCTGGTATTAAGAAAGAAAAGATTTTAAGGGCACGTTTTTACAGCGCTGTGTTGGTGTGTCATGAGGACATTTTTTGTTGATTGAAACAGAATTAGCTTGTCTCTTTGGGCCGGCGGGATGTTATTGGAGCATGTCTACCTGCTCCTTCATGCATAGCTAATAGTGAATCCCCAAGGAGCTGTAATAAGGCCTTACCCACGGACTATGTGAACACACTGACCTCGGTTACAGTCCATGTCGCTTTGTACGCAAAGTCCTGGCATGAAAAGAGCAGTTGAATGACAATCAGAAATTGTGGGAACAGAGGAGATGTTTTCTGCTAGGTTTATAAAAGAAAAGCAAGAACTCAAAACACAGATGTTTTTTGGAATGAAAGAAGACGCAGAAATTTCTTTTCTTTTTTTGTTTCCATGTTTATATGCATTGACATGCACTGATCCATTTTGAAATATATGCTTTGTTTTTCCCATTTTCATTTGATGTTTCTTGCTTATTGCCATTGATTTTTATTTTTCACTAACTTGTACAGAAACAAAATGTCCTATAGGAACCATGTGGTTACTTTAGAAAAATCGTTTTCCAGTTAAAAGTTCACACACTCATATTATTTTGACATAAATAAAGTGATTTTTCTTTTGCTGTTTATTACGCTCAGAGCAGTCTTTGGTGCAATAAAAATGGCGCTATCCCAGCTTCACCTTCCGTTCTTATTAAAAGCAGAAATCCCAGGTGCAGAATCGCTGCTTGCCTTTCACTCGATCCCGTTGTCTAATAAAACAACCCTTTGCTTTTCTTCACATCAGTTTGCTTCCAGCTGGGAAGGGAGGCATATTCATCCCGCTTCATTTCCAAAATAGCCTGAAATAGAAGCAATGTATAAGTTAGTTTATAAAATCAATAACAAATATTAATAAAGTTCTGCCTTTATCTCTGGATTATAATTCTTCAATGAGAAAATAGGCATTTATTTCAGGTGAACACTGCACTCTGCTGGTTGAAAGATGCCACTGCAGTAGTTTTCAGGTTACCTGGAAGTCCTGATCAGACAGGTAGACCTCCAGGTGCTGCGGGTCCACGCCTGCAGGTAAGGGGCTCCGCAGCAGCTCTTCCACAGGGTACTGGGTCTTCATGAGCTGGGCCAGGGCGTCCTGCACCAAGGTCAGCTTCACTTCCCCCGAGTCCCTCTAATTCACATCAACATGAACAAAGTGACACTGGGCAATAACAAAATGGAGTCTGTACCAGAGCAATTATTTAAAAAAAACAAAAACAACAAAAAACAGTTTAATTTAAAATTCAAAAACGATACTAGTTCTGAAGCTTTGCTTTTATTTCAATTTGTTCCTTTTATCCTAAATCCCAAAGATTTTACTCAATGAATAAAGAAATTTTGCATTTCTTTGAACACTTTTGGTTATTATTTTGCTGCTGAACAAATGCTTTGCTCAAATCATTTTAAATCACCAATGTCTATCCCAATTTTTTTCATCTCTGCCGTAAATTTCACTGTAAGCACAATAAAAAGGAATTGAGGGATAACTGTTTGGAGTCAAATGTTCAAATAAAGTTTTTATAAAATGAAAATATCAAAACATTTTTCACCTTGCAAGTCCAAACGCCCATGTCTATTATAGTGAATTAAATGTTATAAACATTAGAGGGGAAAAGTTGGGAAGGAACTATAAGTTTCTGTTCACAATTACTTTTCTTAAAAACTAGTATTTACAAGATCAGACTCCGATTTCAGTGATATGCAGCATTTCTTCAGGTATGCTGCCAGACGACTGTAGAAAAATTAATGAAACATAAGTTTAACATAATTGCTCAGTTTTAGGGGTTGAGAAGTAAAAGATAAATCACTGTTTGCAGGGAGGATTAATTACTTAATGTTAGAAAAATGCATTAACTGACTCTGTCTGTAAAAAAGGAAAAGAAAACAATAATTCATATTTTTTGACAAATGCTAATTTTACAGTGTGGTATGTACAATATTTATATTCAGTCTATTGACTTTGATACCCATAAATAAAATCTAGTGCTATCTTCTGTCTTCAAAAGTGACCAAATCAGTATAAAGTCCACCTGTGTTTGATTTATTCTCAGTATAAATACAGTTGTTCTGCAGGGGAGACAGCAAATATGTGGGGATATACGCTCTAATAAGAAGAGACAAAATAAATGTATGCATGTCACTCTGGTCACAGTTGATGGCAAACAGGTGGAGTTAAATACAGAGCTGTCTCAGGAGAAAAGCATTCACCTTTCTCCTTTCACTTCACAGTTATGCACTACCTTCTGTCCATCTCCTGCATTTAACTCCAAACCAAATACATTAAAGTTTGTATTTAATACTACAGCAAACCCCTGGAAATATTTAAAAAATAAGTTGACGATTGATTCCTTTACATAAGAACGAAAGAGGAGAATTTCTTCTGAGATTTTGTTCACAGCAGTTGTTGGTGAGGAGCATCTCTCCAGAAAGCTGCAAAATTTGTTTCACTAAACATGTGAAACAGTTGAGTCACTTCTCCCAGAGGTCATAGTGTGTAGAAGCTCAAATAAATATGCAACACAACATCTAGCCTACTTTCTGGAAGGAAATACTAATCATACATACCTGTGTGAGAGGTCCATGGCTCCTCTCCCAGCGGGGGAAGACATTAGTGAAGGTGAGAGGCTCTGATCCCTCAAAGATGAGGTAAGCCTGTGGGGGCCTTCTCGGGTTTATCTCTGGTTCAGAGTGGATGCATGAGAGGATATTAAACACAGAAAAAACATTACACAAATGCCTTCATTTCTAAGGCAATTAGCCATGAAAGTAATTCCCCTGACCTTTGCAGTACTGCAGAGCCGTCTGCATGGCACACTTTCTCTCGCTGTGCCAGAGGCTCCAGGCTGCAGAAGAGCTCTCTGTTTGCTCAGGCTGACCTCTCTGCCACAGGTAGACCTCTAACCGGTTGTCAAGCAGGAATAAGGCTGGTGACAGAAAGCAGAGGAAGTTAAACGATAGCGTGGAATAAAATTCAGTTATGTTTGACTTCAGGGTTTATTCACACCTGACACATTTGGTCCGCTTTAAACGGATCAGAGTTTGCTTCCTTGGTTGATCCGGACTTTTTGTGCAGGTGTGAATACACTCATGAAAACCGTCTTTTTGAGGTGGTCTGGCTCTGCTTCCAAACTAACTTTGGTACGGTTCGCTTCCGTTGTAAATACAGACCGGCCTCGATGCAAAACAACTACAGGAAATAAACGTCTGACTGGACTTCATTGCCGTTGCTGGGCCTTACAGTAAAAATGAGCCCTTCATTGTTGCTAACGATACTAATGTATGTACTGATTGTGATGAAATTGTACCTAATCTTTCTGCTTTGTGATGCTGCTGCCAGCATATTGTGGATCAAGGTATGCAGAGCATTTGCTGATGCTGTTCCAAAAGTAGAAATATCGCATCAGGAAACCTGTGTTTAATGAGCTGCACTCGACATTCAAAATTGCTTTGCATATATAATAAGATAAAACTGGACTTTCATGTTGGTTTTTCAGAGTCTGTGTTTTGTCCCGCCCCCATAATTTCTGTCAAATGGGACCAATAAACGTCACTGGTGTGGCATTGTCAAATTATAGTCCACTTGCAAAAATGTGAAAGCAAACTGCACCAAACAAGAAAAATAAAGTCAGCTTTTGGTTCGGACCAAAGGATTTTCCTGGTGTGAATCTAACCTTAATGTTTCTATCGGATGTTTGGCATACAAAAATGTAGAGTTTGAATTATTACTATATATTTTAAATTATTTACAGCTTAAGGTGCTTGAAATTTTTCCATATTTTTCACCTGGTTGAGGAACAGAGTACAGGCTTTCCTGGAGAAAGGGCATCGCCATCACAACCCCTGGCAGCCGGATCGGACTCTGGAGCTCCTCTGCTTCAAATCTGCCAGAAGAGGCACTCAGATGGAAAAGGCGGGGAGTGAAGTTGTACTTTCCAGGATCTGTGAGAAGAGAACAGAAATGTCGTCTCTTACTGTAGTCTTAACAATAAAAACTAAAATGTGCATAATGTTGCACCTTGCAGCATGCAGTCATAGGCCTTTCTGTCCATCTGGCCCAAAGCAGTCCAGAAGTCTGAGGGTTCTGAACCCTCCTCTACAAAATGCACCGTCACAGGGTTGCTTCTGCAGAGGCCCGGTTCTGTCGGACTCCTGAAAAACACCAAACTCAAAAACAGAAAGCTGGAAACAAATGCTGCAATCAGACAGAAAACTAGACTCATGCTTTACATTTCAGTGAGACGCTCCACTGCCCTCTTACTAACTTCTCGGGTGCTGTTGTGGGCTTTACAGCCGGTCCAGAGATACAGCACCCCCTGCTGGCTGTTCAGCAGGACGACTGAGCCCCTCGACCTCAGGCTGGAACAGCAGCAATCCCCCTCTAACAGCAAAGCCTCCTCTGGGAGCTCCCCTCGCACGCAAAACAGACGCCAGTCTGCTGTGAGAAAAACAAATGTTATTTCAGTTAAATACGAAACCAGGGAAAAAGTAGTAGCAGATTTTACTCCACCTGCCGTGGAGGTGGGTTCCTCTCGCTTTCCTTTGTGAATGACCAGACCTCCCTGGAAAAGCTGCAGGAAGCATGGGGGTTCCTTACCCTGAGGAACAACCAGCTACAGAAACAATGTACAGACTGTAACACCCAATGCTTTATTAAACAATACAAAACATAATTTCATACATTTCTGACTGAAAATGAGCAGAATCAATCCTGTGGTGAAGATTTTTGAGTAAATATTTTGTATGTTAATTAAGAAGACTGCAAACACTGACACTATTTTGAAAAGCTACCTATACAACACCATACACATTCTTCCTTGTTAGTTCCAGAACGCTATAAAATTCCCTAGACATTAATTGGCTTTTAATATTTTGACAGTACTGGGTGATTCTAGCATCTTTAAAAATATCCACGAGTTTACCCTGGTTTCTACTTTTGAGTTACAGAACTAGATTTCTACAGCTTCTTAGGTTCAAATTCTAGACATTTAAAGTGCAGAAGTCATCCATACTTGTGAGTCTTCATGGTTGTTCATCCCAATGGATAGAAAAGCTGCCGTGTCCTGTCCGCTGACACTGGAATGGCGTCCTCGCCACAGGAAGAACGCTGTGCTCTCCTCTGGTTTGGAAGTATTCCCACACTCATCCTGGCTGTTCCTGTTATCTACAATGAACAAAAAGAAACATTAAGGTAAAAAAAATCATAATGTTTGTTTGTTATCATAACTTTCCATCATCAGTAGTCACTGACCAAACCCAGTGATGCTGTATGTCCAGCGGATCACGTAGGAATCTCCTTCGTGAAGCTGCCCCGTGCTCTCCACTTGAATTTCACTGTCGTCAAACTCCTGGACGTGCCAGGTATCCACGGAAACGGTCCTCAGCTCCATCTGATGGCCTTCCTCCAGGGTGATGACACCCTGGCCTCGATGAACATCAACACCGGAGAGGACAGTCCGGACTGAGGCGTCTCCTTCCAGCAGTCCACCGGATGCTAGAGCTTTAATATCGCAGGGAGTCAGGACGTCTGATGATGGTGGTTCAACGGGGAGGGACTGTAAAATTAATACAAAAACTAATATTACAAATCATTAATTTGTAATACTGTTTCATTTTAAATGGGTAGTATTATGTGTATTACAGGCTAGTTTATAGCCTCTTTATACCACAATGAAGAACATTGTTAACTTCAGTTGTTATAAAAATGCTCTATATAAAAAATATGGCTTAAAAGAAATTTGACTTTGTAATTTAACACTTTTTCTCTCTAAGAAACAATTGCTCTTTCTGAAAATCCACCTTCAGAAAATAATCACAACATCGCTCCTCTATTAACTCTTTAACAACATTTTTACCAGTGTTACACTGAGAAGTAGCTCCAATAATAAGCTCAGCAGTTCAACCAGGTGTTTGCTAATTGCTGCTGGCTAGTCTGAAGGAGCTGAATGGGAAAGTTGCTGCTCTGTAAGACAGAAGCTCTGAAGGTTGGCCTTGAAGGCGGGGCTAGGTCCACCCAGGCATTTCGCACAGCTGGTTGCCATGGAGATTAAAATATTTCTCAAACATGAATGAAAGAATTAAGAATTAACATTTTAACACGATGTAAAGCTCAAAAAAGTAAATTTTACATTATACTGCATTACATTATATATATATATATA
>CAEGAG010035102.1:0-12151 GCA_903067065.1 Brachyrhaphis terrabensis
CTTCATTTGTGCTCTCACTATCACTTCTCTCCTATAGTAGCCATCCCCCACAGGAGACCCTAAAAACTATCATAGAATGTTTAACCACGCAAAAAAAAAAAAAAAAATACTCGTGACACATTCTATTTTAAGATAGTCTGTGATTTATTCAATATGTTTTATATACATTTGTTTGTTTTCCTGTAAAATAACCATGTTTTTTTTCTGTTCATGTTTTTGAGCAAAGAAAAATAAGCTTTCTTTTACTTGTGTGTTATACTAGTGAAATGCTGTTTATAAATGTCATATTATTGTTGAAAGTGTCTTTAAGTCTTGTTTATTTTTTCATGTATTGTGTTATTAAAAGATACTTTAAAACATGAAAATATATTCATAAATATTCTTGACCTCTAAATGACAGCATATTGGGACAATTAAGTCTTATATTAATAAACTGTAGATGGGTGCCTGTGTCTGATGTATTTGTGCATCCGGCACATAATATGTTTTGATAATTTTATCATTACTTGAAGAAAACAAGGCATTTGGTATGAAAGGCACTTATTAAAATGTGAAATTAAAAAATACTTTCTGCAATATCTGTGGAGTGATTATTTGGGAGTATAATTTTCAGAAATGCAATGAAAACTTCTAATTTTGTTAACTCTGTGCGAATTGATTCAGAGTTTTTTTTTAATACTTCTGATGGTAGTATTTCCGCTTATGACATAATTTAAAACAGAATTCTTCAAAGACGGAAGATTAAACTTAAAAATTGTTTTGTATGTCTATTGATGTTTGGATATGTTGGGTATATATATAAGATGTGTGAAAAGATGCAGAAATATGCACTAGAACATTCAATTGCAATTTTATTTGAAATTTTGCTAAATATTGCAGATAGTCTTTATAGTAACAACAGAAGAATATGCAGTAAAAATAAAATACATGAAAGAAGTTGCAATAAATTCTGATTAAAAATTTTTCCAAAACAATCAATTGTAGGTTCAAGGGATTATGAGTGTCAACTGTGGTATCAAAAACAAAAAGAAGTCAAAGAATTTTTTTTATTTTTTATACTGCAATAAACCAATGACATAGAGGGGTTGTATCATTTATAAAGAGCATTAGTGGTGTCAAAAGAGGCGTAAGAATATAATGTAATGTAAAAAATTTAGAACTATTTAGATAGCAAGAGTTTATATTTAATTAGCATAGTTAGTTTTTCAATTTGAACAAAACATCAATAACTAGATAAAATCATTCTCTAAAAACATGAATCTGCAATAAAACCTAACCCCCAAAAAACAACAACAAAAAAAACAATCTTGAGGTTAATTGGAACCTAAACCAAATAACAAAAAAACAACAAAAAACTGAAATTAAATTTGTTTTACCACAAAGCCAAGGCAATTTTTTAACACAAGGATGTCAGTAGTAGTCAGCATTTAAAATCAAAACCAAAACTATTGAAAAATCACAAACATTTAAATCATATACAAATGAAAAAAAATGATTACATTTTTTAACAAAACCCAGCTACATTTAACTAACAAACACCATAAAAACAGGAAAATTATAAAGCAGTAGTTTTATTTGCATTAGGAGATAATATTTTAACTGTAGACGGTACTGCTGGAGGAGAAACTGTAGGAGTAACTGGAGGAATAATCGACACTCCCTCTACGAGATCCACTCCTTGAGCCAGTGCGAGATCCAGCCCGGGAACCAGAGCGAGATCCTGGGTTGGACACATTGTAAGGGCTGCTTATTCCTTTGGTGGACACAGAAGAGGCCTGCAGAATCTTCATTCCATTGCTTTCTTCCACCATGCAGCTATCCATGGCTTCTTTGTAGGAGATCTTCAGCTTAGTCTTTGGACAAGTCAAATTCTTCTGATGGTTCCGAGTTTCTTGCAACTTCTGTGCCCCTTTACCATCTAGCCAGTCTTTCCGGATGGCTTCTTCAATGCTGACACGACGCCCTGTGTGTGGTTCTATTAGACCCCCTGTCAAATACTGAAATTCCAAAAACCTTTGGCCTGCCTCGTAGGGTAGCCAGCTCTCTTTTACTGCCTCAGCCACAGAGAGCTTTCGTTTGGTTTTCACATCCTCAAAACCAATGTAGGCTTTTTGAGAAGCTTTTAGTTTAGCAACCATGGTGTCATCAATGATACTCTGATGGAGGGCATCTTCAAGTGACAGACGGTCACCGGTTGCAGGGTTGATGATCCCGCCAGTGCAAGCCTGAGCTTCCAGCAGTCTTTGTGCTGTAAGAGTGTCAACGATGCCTCTTTTGAGCCCCTCAGTAACAGTTATTTTCTCTAAAGTCTCTGTGTCAAATATGGCTGCTACAGGACTTTGGTCATCAAACATTCCTGGGGGAGAGACTGTAATTGAAATGCTGCTGAGGCGCTTACGAACAGTAGGGGAAGATGGTCTGGCTTGGGTGGGGCTGCTGCATGTGACCATGTCATCAACACTGCTGGCTGCAATAGTCATCTCAGTGCTGCTGGTCTTGCTAGTAATTTGGTCAGCAAACTCTGTCAAGGTTAGTGTTCCGGAACGGTACTGATCTAACATTGTTTGGTCAATGACAGCACGGTCAATGCAGTCTTGAATGTCATACTGGGTTCCAGTTTTTCTATCCACAATAACTAAACGTGCTGAGCCGTCTGATCCTGTGATAGTAATTTCCTCCCATTCACATTCTTGCTCTGACAAGTCCAGGAACGTTTCATAGTCAATTAGATCCTTATGATAGGCCTCCCTGACTGACATCTCCAGCCCTGTGTCAGGGTCAACAATTACAACACGCCTTTTACGGAGCACATTGGTGCGACTTTCTTTTGACTGTTGAGCCTTTTTCTTGTCTTTGAGGGGCAGAAGTATTAGCCCTGTTTTTTTATCTGTGATGCATCTCTCCTTCAGTTGAAGATATGTCAGGTTCTCCTTGGTATTTGGGTCAAAGAACCCTTTTGTGTCATCTCCTTCATAGCTTAAGATGTCATTCATCTCTTCATCAAAATATCCTCTTTTATAGGCAACAGAAACTTCAATGCGGTGGCTCTCAACTGGGTCAATAATTCCACCACTCGCAATTTGGGCCTCAAGCAGCCGAATCCCATGACCTTTCTCAATAAGATCTTTTGCAATAGCCTGGAAGAGAGAGATTGTCTTGCCTGTTGCTGGGTCTGTGTATCCAGTTACTGCCTTTTCTGCTGACATGAGCTTAGTCTTGAACTCCTTCCCTATTATGCCTCTTTTGGTGGCTTCTTCTACTGTCAGGAAAACATTGTTAACTGGATCAACAATGAAGCCTGATGCAGCTTGTGCTTCAAGAAGCTCTAGGGTGGTTCCTCTCATTAACAGTCCTTCCTTCATTGCCTGATAGAAAGGCATTATCCTGTCATTGACCTCATCATAGATACCTGCGATACAAGTGGAGCCACAGAGATATGACTTTAGCTTGTCTTCAATGTCTTTTGCAGTGAGTTTACCCCGGTTGATATTTTCCATGTCAGTTTCATCCAGCAGCCCAGAATTAATTAGTTCTTTGACAGAGACATTCCTACGAATACCCTTAACTGTCATGGATTTTTCTGGACCTTGGAGCAGGAGCAAACCAGACACTGGTTCGACTGTGCACTTCCTTCTAAGGTCAGTATATGTGATCTTCTCTTCTGTTGCTGGGTCCAGGTAGGAGGCAGGCTTTTTATTCAAAGCCCTATAAAGATCATCATCTATGAGATTACGATCCAAGGCCAGATCTTTTGGAAGATATACACTCAGCACGGGGTCTATTATGCCCCCAACAGACTCCTGAGCCTGGAGCAACCGGATGGCAGTTTCTTTGTCAATATGACCTTTTTTGCAAGCCTGTCCCACAGACAGCACCTTGCCGGTGTATGGATCCTTGAATCCTGTGCTGGCGGCTTCAGCTTTCAATAACACATCTCTATCTTCTGTGTCTACAATCCCTCTTGAACAGGCAGTATCTACAGGCATCTTCTCATTAAATGCAGGGTCCACAATGTAGCCTGTTGCTGCTTGAGCTTCCAACAGCATGATGGCACTCTCTGGGCTGAGAAGTTTCTTGTGTTTGGCTTCGGTGAACGGCATTTTTCCCTGTGAACCTGTCTTCATCCCAGATATAATGCCAGTGCCCTTTAAATTAGCCTGGATGTCCACAGCTACTTCCTCCACTGTCTTTATGCCCTTTAACAGCATTTCCAAGGTAGCTTTACTGATTATACCACAGTCAAAAAGTTGGTGGGCTGTGACTTTCCGGTGCACACCATCAAATACAAGCTTTGATGGATCAATTGTCATGATTTTCTCATCTGTCTGGGTCTGAATGTTAAACATAGCTGGTCTCTTCAGTCTAAGAATCTCTCTCTCTAGGGCATCTCTCTTCAGAGCCAGATCAGATGCATCCTTTTCTGAGATCACGAGACGTCTCTTATATGTTTCCTCCAAAGTGTGCAACTCCCTCCTCAGCCTCTCAATCTCATTGTTAAGGGATAGCCTCTCTCGGTCAGCTTTGCCCTTGTCTGACTCCCACTGTCTAATCTGAAATTCTCTGGACTCATACTGGCTCTTCATAGAGGTTAATTCTTTATGGATAGAATTTCTTTCATCTTGCAAATGCTGTTTGTTGCGAAGCTCGGTCTCCAGAGAGAACTTGATGCGGCCAAGCTCCTCTTCTAATCTCTGATTACGGTTCTTGTCCTGCTCCAGCATTTTAAGCTTGGAGAGCAAGCTGTCCCTCTCCAGCACTAGGTCAGTATATTTGCTTTGGGAGTCATGTGCCAACTTGGAGGTCTGTGAAAAGATAAGAGAAAGAGCATTATAATGTAATTAACTTCCTTTTATGAAGTTCAAAAGACAACATATCAATATTGCGTGCAGTTCTGTGTAATCTATAAGTTAGAAAACCTTGCACACATTTCCAGACATGCTACTGTAGTTCATAGAGTGATTGTAATAATTGCAAAAGTAACTGTGAGTAGCATTCTGTGAAATTCTTGAGAAGCTCACTTAGAGGCACAAATAGGAGAAAAAATTTGTGAGTAAGAGAAAATTGTGCTCAACAAAGTAACTAAAAATAGTGACATACTATAAAGGTACTTTGAAATCAGGATAAGTCGTACAGTACACAGAACAACACATGCAAGAAGGAAATAATACGTTTGTGATATGAGTATATTATCCTTCAATGTTATCGAAAATACCTCAATAGACTGCTTTTGGAATTTTTCTATTTCCATTTTAAGCTTTTCTCTCTCCTTGGTCAGGTCACTGATGAGAAACTGGAGCTCGGATGTCCTCTTGGAGCTCGTTTGAAGCTGGACATTCAAAGCTGAGATCTGAGTGGCACTTTCTGCATCAATAGCACCTTTGCTAATCTTCAGTTGATCTTTTTCTTGTCGTACTGCCCTCAGCTCTTCCTCCAACCTCAGTCTCTCTTTGGTAAGGTTCTGTGTCAGAGTCTTCAGCTTTTCAATCTCTGTGGTGTATTCGTTGAGCTGGCGGCTCTTCTCTTCTATGGTTTTGTACAAGCTTTCATTGCGCTGGTTGAGCTCATGAACTCGCACCTGCTCTTGCTGGAGTTTTTGTTTTAGTATTTTGAGTTCATTTGTCACTGCTGTCAGTTCTTCTTTGGTGACTTTACAATCCCTTAAACTCCTGTCCAGTTTCTCTTGGAGAGCTGTGATATCTTGCTCATACTTTCTCCCAGTGTTTGTGACCTCTATCTGAACTGATTTCAGTGAGTTGATTGTAGTGGTATGCTCTCTGCACGTATGTGTCATCCTCTCTAACTCCGCCTCCATTCGCTTCCGACGAGTGAACTCCTCTTGGGTCGCCTTCTTTTGCTTGTCCAGCTCAGCTTCCACCCCATCCAGAGAGCACTGAAGTTCCCTGATACGACTCTGAAGCCTGGCAGAACTCTGCTCTGCCTTGGTTTTCTCACTGGTCTGCTTTTCCAACTCCACTCGGGTGATGTGGATTTCCTGCTCAGCCCCTTTAAGTGTGTTAATTGTCTCCAGGTAAGAGCTGTTCTTTGCATTGAGTTCTGCTTTGGCTTTCTTCAGTTGACTGAACTCCAGTTCCAGAGCTCTCCTCTTTTTCTCCTCTTCTTGCAGGCTAAATGCTAGCTCACTGATTTGCCTGGACTTTTCCTGACTGTTTCTGTTGGATTCCTGTAATTTCAGGTTTTCTTCATCTCTCTGCTGCTGGAGAGTTCTCAGCTGCAGTTCCAAATTAGTGCGAATCCTTGTCGCTTCATTCACTGAGGCCGTCTGCTGGCTGGCTTCCTGCTCTGCCTTACTTTTATGCATTTCAATGACAGCAATGGACTGTCTCTGTCTCCTGAGCTCCTCTTCCAGATTTCTCTTCTCGTCTGTGAGCCGGTCAACTTGCAGTCTTAACTGTGATGCATCCTCATCTTTCTGCTGGGACACTTTCAGAATGGTGGTCTTGCTGACTTCGATCTCTGTCTCATATGTCTGTTTGAGATGTCTGATCTCCTGGGTGCACTGTGTTCTTACCTTTGATATATCTGACTCGATTTTTTGGCGACGCCTTTCTTCCTCCTCCAGTTGCATCCTAAGTCTCTCAATTTCATGTTCTTTATCCTTCACCGTCTTCTCTAGATTTATCTTTGTCCAGTTGACGGCATCCAGATCCTGCATTCTGGAACGAGTTGATGCATCACACTCTTGTTGGTGACTTGTGAAGCGCTCTTCTGCAAGCTTTCTTTTCCTCTTTTCCTCCTCAAGCTGATATTTAATGTCGCTTAGTTCATCAGTTAAACGTTGCATCTTGCCTTGCGTGCTATCAAGGTTCTCTTTAGCAGCGTTAACCTGTATTATTGTGGTTCTCTTCAGTTCTTGCACTGAAATGAGTTCATCTTTAGCCTGACTGAGCTCCATCTTGTAGTTGGCCAAAATACCCTCCAAAGAACCATTTTTTTGTTTTTGATCTTCAAGTTCATCTTGTAGACGCCTCAGTTGCTCCTCTAGCAACTCAATCCTGGTGTTCCTTAGCTGATGACAGATTAAGCAAGACAAACTTAGTCAGATTTATTTCAAACCTATTTGGTCAAGTAAATGTCTCTCTGGCAAGTAACTTTTACAAAGATATTCCATATAGAAAAAAAATGCATAATTGTTGTACAAAGAAAATCTGATGCCAACCTTCAGCTCATCTATGTTCTTCCCCAAGTCACCCAGGAACTTGTAATAATCGCTGGAGCGGGTAAGCAGCTCGATGTAATGTGTTTGAAGTTCACCTGCCTTGGAACAGTAATTAGATTATAAATACCACTGATAAAAAACAATCAATCATTTTTATTTTCATTTGTGTGGAATTTCATTTTTAATTTGTGAATTAAAAATGGTGAATGCATTCATTTTACAAAATGCACAAGTGCTTCTAAATATAGAATCTATAAGCTCAATATATTTCTTAAATTTGATCACACAATAAATATGAAAATCCAAAGTTATGAGATTATTTTAAAAGAATATTGCTGCTTACTTCTCTTCTGACAGAAGAAGCAGGGGATTGAAGCAAAGTTCTCTTCACTGGGACATTAAGCAAAGTTCCCAGTCCTGAGCTGTAAGAAGCCAGCTCCAGCTCATAATTCTGAAAACATCAAAGCCAGTGTTATTTATACCATTTTTGTTTTGCTTTTCATCAAGACAGATTTCAAGAAGAAGCAAACCAATTACCTTTATGGAGGTGGCACAGGTGTCCGCATTCCTCAGCACATCATCCAGTCTGTCCTTCCTGTTTTTGATTTCATTGTGAAGAGCCTATTCAAACCAACCAAAAAAGGAAAAACGTTCCCTTTAATTTCAGAAGTGTTGCATGTGATAACTTTGTTTCTGGTTTGTGGTGTTTTATTTAAATTTGTGCAACAGTATGATGCATTTAAACAATTCCCCCACTACATATTCTAAATTCCCTAAATTGTAATTATCCGGCACTTTCTACGTGTGCTGCACTAGAAAACACACCTCTGCTCACAGGTATTTACATTTCTAAGTGATCACAATCATATTGGCATTTAGGAGTCAATTTGATTTTTAGCTTGGAAGCTCTCATCCACAGATGATCCCAAAAGTACATTTATGTCACTCTACTTCACCATGTTTCTAGGTTGTGTTTACCTAATTTTACTTTATCATATAATTGATTCTGATATTCTCCTGAGCTTGTACCAATGAATCAAACACATTGCTCTTAGTCTAACAGAGCCATATGTCTCACTGGCTTTTATATATTTACATAGAATTGGACATTTAAATTTGTGTTATTTTTGACATTATTCAGTCAGTTTGAGCAGGAAATAAAACACACTATAGAAATGATACATACATTCTTATCAAATAAAATAATCAGTTTCATTTACAGCTAGTCTGAAGTAACCCTTATTGACTTTAGCTTGAGCCAACACGCCTCCCTCAAATGGAAAGCCACCTACAAATATTTGTTACGATAGTTTTGGTAAACATGGAAAAGCATGCCTTTTGTTGGTTGATGTGGTCTGTAAGAGTCTGCCTGTCAGTAATATTGGCCGTCTTAAGGGTCTCCTGCCGTTTCCTGGTATTGTCTATCCACTGCTCCATCAAATTTCTTCCCTGCTGATATTGTGTTAACTGCTGCTTTTGTTTTTCCAGGTCCGACAGTCTAAGGCAGGAAGAGGAAGAGATGGAAGGATGCTTTAGTCAGTCCTGTTACCGGCAATAACAAATGCATCATTGTGGCCAGACAACTTTGTTGTACCTGATATCGATCTGCTTTTGGATTTGGAGCCAGCGATTGGACAGCTGGTTCATAAGCTCAGAGTACTTGGACAAATCCACATCACATTTGTGGAAAGAATTGGAAATCTGGTTGTTGCTGTACTGTGCTTTGGCCAGGTCAGACTCCATGGAAGTCAACAGACCCCGTCTTTGATCAAGTTCACTCTTCATGCTCTGTAATAGAGATTCACACAACAAGGTCATTCATATCCTTCGGTTTTACAACTAAAAGTGAAAAGTACAAATGTTTGTGTTTTTGAGGTTTTTGAGGTAAATGCCTGGCAATTATCCAAACCTTTTTACTATGATTGAAAGCACTTGATTTTGAGGATTTTTTTTTTTCTCTCTAGGTTCAAACTGATAATGCAGCAACATCTGACAATAAAAGTAAATTTAATAATACTTTTAAAAATTATTAATTAAAATATTCCTAATTATAACTTCTTAGTATTAGGAGTACTACTACTACCAATACTATTACTACTACTATTAATAATAGTATTAACAATAGTAGCAGATGTACTAGAACTACTGGTAACAATAGTAGTGTTACAGTGCTCTTAATATAGAACAATTTATTTTTATGGTTAGGACATAAAATTTTGAAATTTGTATCTATTTTATATTGTATACTAAACTATTGACTACTACTGTCTCATGCTTTGCATGAAAAACAGCATCGAAGATGCTAAATTCTATACTTTTTAAGATATTCATCTGAAATATATAGAGTAAATAATTAAGAAACACAAACAGTAAAACAAAGTCCAGTACAAACAACTTTCAATCCAGTGTCATTGTTGTGGTGAGTGTAAAAGAATAAAATAAAAGATCTGACCCATCTGAATAACTAATATATTCAGAAAAAAGCAAGGTATAAGACTTCCAAGGAGAAAGTAAATTACCGTACATATCAAAACAGATGCCTCATACCTTTAGAGCACTCCAATGGATTTCCAGTTCTTGAGGGTCATCAGAACTGGTCTCCTTCTCCATCAGGCGGATCTCGTGAACTTTAATAAAATCCTCAGCCTGGAGAAATTTTTGTAGCAGGTCCTTGAGTGCATTCAATCTGTTGTGGACACAATACATTAAAAAAGCACTTAAGAAGATTAACCTAACTTTAGCTTCAGATCAGATCAGCTGGCCAAAAAAATACTACACCTGTCAAGGTAGACTTTGTTAAGATGCTGCAGTTCTCCTAATTTGTGGTTGACTATCTCCAGTTCGGAGCGGAGGAACTTGGCCTGCTCTGAGTCTGCAGGCAGCCCATTTAGCTGCTTTGTAATCTTTTCTCTTAGGTGCAGATAATCATTGTAAATTGAACCCAGGTCTTTGTTCACGCCCTGCAAATCAGTATTTTGTGACATTTACATAAAATTAGTAAATACAACATGTTTTAGTCGTGAAACTAACTTCCAAATTTCTTCTGATCAGTTCTGTACATCTGCATTCAAGTAATTTGCAATATAAATAAAGGGCAACATACATGTAGCTTCTGAATGTACACTGAACACTCATGCACACTGTTTTCTCCAAGTGGAATATGGAGATGGTCAGTGAGGTCAGATTCAGCCATTTCCAGCCTGCGACGGATTTCTTGCAGATTGCTAAGCACCGAAAGGCTGATGACAGTCGTTGTTTTGGTCGGGTCTGGGATTTGTCCCGAATCCTGTTCGGTTTTTTCAGGCTTTCCATCTTCTTTCCCTTTAATGCAAAGTAAAAAAGATCCTAATTAATACTAGAAAAACTGAGATTTTCATCATTTTTAACTAAGTAATAATTCAACAAAACAAAAATATACTGTTTTGTATTGTATCCCAGTTGTTATTTTGGAAAAGCAGAGAAGACAGATGAAGTGTGTAAAAGAAAAGTAGCTATAAACTTTTCTTTAACTATACCATTTAATAAAAAAGATCACAGTTTAACATAATCCATGATTACTAATATAATTAATAATTAATACTTATGTAATGGAAGTAACAACACAACATATTACTAATGTTTATCTGAAATCACTATTCCTACATTTTTAAGCGCAGCTGTGAAAAAATAATTAAATGTAAATCAAAGTTAGTATTTGTAAAACAAGGAAATCAAGGCTAGACAGTCAAATAGGCTAAAGAGTTTTTCTAATGTTGTGCTCCATTATATGGTCTGAATTATTCCACAATTACACCCTGAAAATTAACGGAGCGTTCAAAGCAGAATCAACAGAATTCCTCCTTACTGTAACTGGGCAACTGGATAATCAGAGTATCGTAGTGCTCTTGAGCCTTGTTATAGTGGCCCTGAATGGTTTTCCTATCTTCTTCCCCAAACATTTCAGATCCCTGGCTGTTATGCATGAACTCTTGGAAATGGATCTCCATAGTTTTGATCAACTCGCGGTATTCGTCAGGACGCATCTTTGACAGCTAAAAGAGAGAGAGGAAGGTTAGGATGGGTGTGAGAACCTAGAGTGATTCAGATAAAACAAAAGCAATAAATGGAGTTTAAAATTCAGTTTCACCAAATGTGTGTTCACTCATTTTTAAATATTTCATTCTTAACGTCTTACCATGCTGAGGGTGAGGGAGTTGATGTAGTTGACGTCAGTGATACAGTACTGCCAGGAGATGAGACTCTTGATGTTGATGAAGAGCTGATTCCAAATGCCCATGATGGCTTCATAGTACTGCTCATTTCTGGTAAAAGGACACACAGTCATTCCTTATATGCAATATGAACTACTCTATGAACCACTAATTTTCTGCCCACTGTAATACCACAGACAATAATCAAATAATTTAATAAATAATAATGAAAGGACAATGAAATGCTAAGTGCTGCAAATTCCGCTTTTAAACAAATAATTGACTCATTCCAAGTGTATACATTGAATTAAATTATATAAAATAATAAATATAACTGGATTGTAATTAGGGTGCGCTGATAAATTGGCCAGGTGATAAATCAACCTTGATTTCCTTAATTTTGAGAGGCTGATGACCAACTTATGCTTACATGTGAAGCCCATCTTATCCACTGATCTTATCTTCCTTGGCAAAGTTCTAAAAATCAACCACTATCCTTATTTGCTCTGTGGTGAGAGAGGGCTAACTGACGGACCCACCCACCAGGTTATGTCTAGCAACATTCCAGACAAAGAAAAATCAGCATCAGCCAAAATTGGAATAGGGAGATTGGGCTTTTTTAAGAGCGTATTTACACTGAAACCAACAAGAGGATATTCTAAATCGAACAAGATTCAAGAACTGGAGTTGAAAGTGTCACATAGGGCGTGCTGTGGTGGCGTAGGGGATAGCACGACCCACATTTGGAGGCCTTGAGTCCTCGACGCGGCCGTCGCGGGTTCGA
>CAEGAG010035146.1:0-41639 GCA_903067065.1 Brachyrhaphis terrabensis
GAGATAAATACATATTTTAAAAAGAACAAATGGTCTATTATTTGAATTTTATGTATAATTGCAAATTATAAAAAAAAAATAAAATAAAAACGACTCGAAATGACTTGAAATTAAAGGTTCCTGACTTGAGACTTGACTCGGACTTGAGGACAGAGACTTGAGACTTACTTGAGACTTGCAACACAGTGACTTGGTCACACCTCTGATTTTCACATATAGCCAGGTTCGTTTGGTTACCCTTTTCTCCTTCATGAATCATTTGAGATCTGCTTTTTGCATTTACCTGTCTTTTTTTCTCCGATATTGTAAGAGGAAAATCCTCTTCTTTGTACAAAACTGTAGCATTGTTGTCCTATTGACAGCAAGTCAAAGGCAAGTGAAGCTAGTCGGTCAACCAGACTGGCTAACCCACTGCAACCTGCCTCTCACTAGAGGGGAAAACTGCTCCGTAAGAGTGGATTTCCAGTTGAAAAGTTTGCTTCATTGTAGATTGGGTTTCCTTCCCGCAGCTTTGGGAGGCGAGTGAAGAAGCAGAGAGAGGTGGGCAGGTGTGTCTGGCTGTGCTGGTGAGATTCAGTTTTCTTGCAACGTTTTCTACACCTCACCTAATCATCTAACTCAGTGGTCGGTCCACCCGGCAGGGGACTCCTATACGTCACCCCTCCCTCTTCCTTTCCCACATTGGCCTTAATTAGTGAGGAATTAAAGTCCTGTTTCATGAATAGGATTCATGGGGGACACATCTTCTTAATTACAACAGCTCTCCATGTGCTGCCGGGGACTGATTGCGAGGCAAGACATCTTCCAACTCAGCATCCTCCGCCGCCCCCACAGCCCTGTTTGGGGGGTGTCTGGAACACAGTGTTGTTGAAATCAGCAGGCAGATGCAGATTAGCTATTCAGATGATACAATGGCGCAGTGCTACAAGTGTCACTGTAATTTTTTCACTTTCTTATCACGCTGCCTACAACAAGTCCAGGGAGGGAGAGGAGTCTTTTTCTCCCTCGTAAAACTGAAAACAAACGACGGCACAGCTGTGAAAAAGTTTTGTTTACGGAGCTCGTGTTTTGTCACAGTTTATACAATCCAAGCGGGGGGGAAATAAAGGTTGAGAAATAAGGCCAAGATTCCATTCAGCTGTGCAGAAGATTCATTTATAAATGATAGATTTTCAAACTGTTTTATTAGCAAGCTGTGGTATTTAGAAACTAAATATGTGGCCCTCTAGTAACATATTTAGCTTCAAACCTAATGTTTAGATTGCTAACTGAATATTTAGTTGGAGCAAAACATTTAGCTCTCTATATATTTAGTAAGCAAGCTAATTATTTAGCTCCAAAAGACATATTCACATAGCCTGAGCTAGCTAAATCTGAGCCAGTTAAATATTTAGTTACTACTGAGATAGCTAACCCTGAGATAGCTAAAACTTTAGTTAGCTCAGAGATAGCTCCTTTTTTTTTGTTAGATCTGAAATAGCTAAGTCTGGGCTAGCTACATTTTTAGTTTGAGCTAAAAATGTTAGTTTACAGACTAAATACTTAGCTAACTCAGAGCTAAAGGTTTAGCTAAACAAGCAGTACAATGATTCTAAATATACAAGTAAAAGCTTCAAAAAGCTTTGCTTAGCTGGAGACAAAAAGTGTTACTGAGCATTTCTAGATGTGAAAAGAGAAGGTAACAATCGCTTCCAATGCAAAGTAGAGGAGCTGCAGCAATTCACTGCAACAGCACTGTTCTGTGTGCCTGCTGTTACTGAGGGAAGAAGTATCCAAGTTGGGTCTTGTCTTGATCAAGTGGGTGTTTAACTCAAGTCATAATAAGGAAACCAAAAAAAGCACAGAGGTTTGGAAAGTTATTTCAAATGGAAGTAATATTTTTTATATGTCTACAGTTCGTGAGAAAGATAGAATGAGACTATTTGAACTTTATAGAAAGGTAGAGCTGAGAAAGTTTTTTTTTTCTACCCTTTTGGACATATACAAACAAATTCCTGCTTTAGAAATGGTGCTCCTGCTAGCAGCGCTAACTGCTAAAGTAAGATGGGAAAGCCAGCATAAAAAGTCTTTAAGCTGGGGTGTGAAGTCACCCTTGCTTTGAAAATAATTTACCACTCGTGTCATGAAAGGCAGAAAAACTCCAAGAACAGTTCACAGGATCAATTGACTGCTGATAAAAGTGCAATGTGAACGATAAGTGGTCAGAGAAATATTAGCTGAATAAACTAAAGCATAGCTAACAGTCAGTAGGTACAGACTGAAGGAGATTTAAACCCGTAAGACTTTCACAAGAAAGAAAATTGCACCTCCTGTTTCCACAGCCCACATCCCAGCATGACATTTTGTGAAAAGACGGGAATAATTGCTTTATGTCTCCTCACTTTTATTACACTGAAAAACCAAAAACCCTTCTTGAATTTTTATGAAATAATAAAAAAAAAAAAAGCCTGTGAGAGGTGCTTGTGCCACGGGAACATAAAGTGGTTGCAATATGCTGGAATTAGCTCAGGGAGGTAAGTGGGTACGCATCATCTTACAGTATTTTTAAATTTCATGTTTGAAAGAACAAACGGAGGAGAGTGAGGGGGAGGCAGTTTTTATTTATTTTTTTTCCTGGAAGTGTTAACTACCACCTTACATCATGTAAGTGATTAAAAAAATAAATAAATGCTGGACATAAAGATAAATCCCTTTCCACTTGTGTGAGTATTTAATAGCCGCATTGTTCTTTCAAACTTCTCTTTGAACCGTTGAGTCTTTGATAAATAAATGATTTCAAAAGAAAGGGCTCCGTCTGAGCCTCCCGAACGGCAAAGATGATCTATTTTTCTTACTGGAAAAACCCAAATGAAGGAAAGCTACATTCACTGCAAGACAAATGTCACCAGGCTACCTTCCGCATTGGATTTAGCATTTAGTATCAATAGTTAAGGAGGTTCCATAAATCAGCTGAGACAAGTGTTTTTTCCAGTCTTGTCAGGAGTTAAGATTTACAGTGGTGTCACTGATGCCATGAGGGATGAGCGCTATTGTCATTTTTGCAGAAAAAGGAAGAAAGAGAGAGAAAAAAAATCAAAGATAGATGGATAGATGCTGGGAAAGACAGAGAGAGCCAGACAGAGCATTTATGCCAAAAAGAGAGGAGTGTCTTTGCAATATGGCATCAATTCAAACGCTGTTTTTATTTTATTTTATTTATTTTAGCTTTTCTTACCTCTCTGACCTCTCCAGGTGTACATTTCAGACTGAAGTAGATTAAAAGCATCTGCATTATTTATCCAAGGCCTTTGATCCTGTTCCCGAATGCATGCTTGTGTACATTCAAATATCAATTACGCCCTTTGCAGATTAAGGGCACGTTTCAAAAAACCCCTTCAGCCCATGAACGATGCCAGCTGCTACATTAACACGGAACTTCACCCTCATACATTAGCACTAGCTATACTAAACCATCACTTTTTTGTTTTTCATCTTTCACGGTACCATTTTGTATGAGTGTCAATTGGCAGCACAAACAGAATGTTGTGGTAAGAAGGTCTGCACCACACCAAGACGGTCCAGAGTTCTAACCCGGCATATGCCAAAGCCACATGGGCGGCTACCCAGAGCGGCACCTGCTAAAGGGGGCGCTGCTGCAAGAGATACAAAAAAAACGGCAAAACAAAATACAGAAATTATGAAAAAAATATCATGCAACCTTGACTGGCAGCATTTAATTAACTTCTGTACTGACAGTAATAATTCTGATTGTATGAACAACACCTGCTCCCGTTTTTTCCTATCCATCTAACAGACTTTCTGCCTTAGATACTTTCACAGGCTATGCTAACGTTTTCCTTAAAGCTGCAGTATAAAAAATAATTTTGTAGGTATTTGTTGAAACTGTCGCTATGCCATGACAGTATAGTACAAGGCAGAATCTGTGGATAAAAAAAAATTAATAAAAAATGGAGCTCCTCTGCCTTCTCTCTGTGCTATCTAGAAATAACCAATCAGATCCAGGAGGAGGGTCTTAGTGCTGTCAATCACTCTCTGTGTGTTTAACAGCGCTAGCAGAGAGCAAGCTGCAGCCAGCACAGCCTGTTGTGAATCCTCCAGCTAGTTAGCTTTAGCATTCCACCGATGATGACAGTTTTTCCGTAACAATAAGTTGTTTCTCTGCTATTAGCAAGTTGAGCAGCGACACCTGATGATGACTGACAGCGCTAAGACCCTCCTCCTGGCTCTGATTGGTTGTTTTTGGAGTGATGCATTTCTTCAGAGAGCAACAGTAGCTCTGGGAGGAGGTGGAGAAGATTAACGTTTCACAAATGATTAGTCTCATAGCAAACTGTCACAAACTGTCACAGTATGACCATATTTTAAGATATATGTAAAAAGAATGCTTCATAAAAGTCACATACTTTGGTTTTATGTGGTTTAGCTAATCAGTGCTGGCAGCCGGGTTCTGCTTGTAGCTTTTTAATGAGCTGTTTCACTTATTTCCCTGCTGAACTGGAAACCATGAACTCGAAGCTAACTTCAGTGTCATGTTTTCCATCTTTTCAAATTTTGATGAACCTAGTTTGGCAATTTTACTCTATTTCATGTGCAGAAAGAAAAATGGAACTGACTAAAGGAAACACGGGAAATGCCCTCAGCATGTTACAGTCTTCTTAATGTTAATGTTTAATTCAGCCTTTAAGTCCCTTACCAGAGGTTATTAATCCTCTAAAAACTCATTTGTGTTCCTTCAAATTTTGTATTCTAAAAACTTACCCACGGGAGAATCTCTAATTGCCATAAAAGCTCCTTTTTTCTGCTTTGCTGCTTGGTGCATGAAAACCCCACTATTGCTATGCTTAGTATGTAAAAGTTTGCAGTTATTATAATCATAGTATTAGATTTACAGCAGCCAGTTTCAGTCAACCACATCCTCAGGTTTAAACTGTACATGGCTAACTCACATCTTGTATATGCTAAGGAGAAGTGGGAAGAGAGAAAACAAATAAAAGAATAAAACCCCGAAAGAATGCACTTAGAGTTGACTAACTTGTTGAATATAGACACTTTGCAACATCACGTCACATGCACAAGACGTGATATTGTGCAGGTCCCTGCTGGAGTCCAAAAAACTGTTCGTTGACAATAACGACCCTTGATTTTAGCGTTCAAATTGTCCACATAACTCACTAAATCTTAAATGTACACGTGATATATTAAAGAAAAATTAACTCACTGCTTTGCTACTAATTGTCAACACTATGGCAACTAGATAGCAAGATCCAAGGGTATCACATTTCACAGGTCAGTGAAAAGTAGGTCAGCTATGCTAGTTTGACTTTGACAAACTTAACATCTAGATGTGCTGTGGAATTCCGTGTGTTTTGGTTTTGTAAAAATAACAAAAACAAAAAAACCAACCCACACACCAACTCTCTGACAGATCATCGGTAAAGCAGGTCTTTAAATGAGCTAATCAGCCACTGCTGTGTTCAATCACTTATTAATAAAGGCAAAACAAACAGCAAGTCTGAAAGCATAATACTGTAACGGACTCAACGTTCTGTTCTTTGTGTGGGAAATGTTAGCATGATTTTTGGTATTGAATTCTGATACACTTATGGCGCTGTTGTCAGCCAGTTGCTATGGCAACGGGTCTGCGCTACACAGAGAATGTAAAAAAGGACGAATACGAGTGGTTTGAGTTGTTCGTCTATGGTTTCTCTGTGTTATTTTTCCCTCTGCTGTGGCGCACGGCACTACATTAAAAATACCAACATCTCCAGGTTTCATTTAGTTAATGGATCCGTTCTACCGCAGGACCACGGCTATGGATGGCAAACGAAGGAATAGTCTGTTTGCTCTCCGCTGATGTGCGCATGCGTAAAATTCCCAGATGTAAACAGTGACATTCAGCGTGTCTATATTGTTAAATAAATGCTTAAAATACCATGACTCTTTCCTGGCAGGTAAAATATGTCAGAATTCACAGGTGCTTGCATTGTGTACATTTCTGGGTTAGACAGCAGACTGACTACGGTCAGTTAAAGAGCACTTCAGAGAATCAGACAGGATAAAGCCTTTCTTTCCCATCATTTTAAAATGTGTGCGTATTTTTTGAAACCCACAGATAAATCTGTCAGCACCTGCACACAACGCTGCAGCATCAGCAGATTTAACATGAAAGTCCCTATTCCACTGATTGTATCTGACATCCACAGAGGAGAGAAGGAAGAAACAGCAGAGGTTTGAATTCAGAGCCAATTTTTGTTTTTTTTGTGGTCCAGTCAAAAACAGCTTAGAAATCAGTTTTCATTTATAGTTCTTTACCATTATTGGTACAGAAACTGTCTCCACAACACCTCGCCACTTGTTGCAGCCCATAAAGCTCTCAAAACATGCTAACATAGCAAAATTAGAAGTCCAGCAATGCAGTTTAAATACACAAATGAAGGAAGCTTAGTCCTAAAGTGGGATTGAGTTAGGCTTTTTAACCTGTCTGATGGATGACGCAGCGTTTTCTTGCAGGCCGTGATGATGAACTGATTAACAGGATGTGGCTGCAGACGAGAAAAACAATAACTTGTATTTGTTTGGCAACTCAAGAGCATATCGAGTTGTGAACACAGCATTAACATACTCTGAGCAAACACTTCACCAGGAACAAGCGCAAACTCACAAAATCAAGTGACAATTCCCAAAGCCAGGTATAACGTTATGGAATAAAACAACTACATTATCTATCTGTTTTGTACCTTAGCTTGCACTTGTAACACTCACTATCACTTCAATTAAGGGGAAATAGTTGTTTTTTTGTTAAATTACTGTGATTTAATGTCACTGCTGTTGGTCTGGGTTTGCAGCAGAAAACACATTTTAACCTGATCCTTTAAAATGTCAGATTACGCCACTTGAATTTTTTTCTTGCCTCTGTGGTTTTTATTGGGGTTTCTTATGGCAGACCAAGAAAGAAGTACAAAAAGCAGAGGAAAAAGGATTTTTTCCTCCTTACAAATCAGTATCAAGGGACACCAAAAGCGGCCCAATTTAAGTAATTGTTATTCCTTGTTGATGTAATAGTACGTTTTAAATTATGTGATTTTTAATTTCTGAAATCTGGGCTAGAATCACTGCTTGGAAGAAAGACTCTGTTGGATTGCCACAGAGTCCAGTTACATTTTCAGCTGGTGCAGTTTGCTTTCACACTGCACTGTGTCAAAACTGTTCACCTCCCTGCCTATGGTGGCGCTGCGCCAAGAACTACTAAAGGAAATGACACAAAACCCTCCAAAGAACACATAAACATAATTCCTTCTTCATGAAATGTGCCATGAGATATTAGCGGCTGTAGGATTTTTGCTTTGTCTTAGCAAAAGACTACAAGACATTTCTTCTCCCTCTAGAGTTGGACTCACATTTGTTTTGGTTGTATTTACCCAGAATGCCATGAGCTATAGTTTACTTCCTGGTTTTGAAGTGCTACTCAGCGTTCACATATGAATTCAAGCTGCACCAAAGTTCACTCCAACCAAGGACCAGAGTTCGCTTTTTTGGTCCACATCGGACTTTGATTGCTCATTCATAAACCAGAGACAAAACAAACTAGTGTTTGATAAAAGCGGCTGGTGTGAAAGCAGGCTGAAACACATCACACTGGACTCTTTAGAATCAGTCTCTGTACAGACAGATTCAATGTCAGGGAACAACTAAAACAGCTGCTTCTGTTCAACGGATAAAAGATCAGCTGAGAAAGAGACAAATTCAGCCCTGCTCTCCCACCATGATTAAACCCTGACAAAAATCTTCTCAAGTATCATCAAGATGATCAAAAGTTGGCCTTTGTCGCCGTGGTGTCTGAGAATAATGCCACTCTCTCTTCCTCCTGCTTGACACTCACTGCTTCACTCTGAAGGAAGAAACGCTGACGGTTTGACACTCGAGACAAAAACGAGGGGAAGGCAACGCAGCCGATTTGTTAGCAGCACAAAATTAAAATGTCATTATGGACGTCTATTCTTAGCCGAGCCTGCTGAGGGGGTCTCCCCGCAACTCTGCCTTTTGTTCCTGGAAGTGGCGTGTGGTTGCACAAAAGTTCTGCGTTTTGTCTGACTCCCCCGAGGACTAGTGTGCTATTGTCTAACAGGAATTTAATAACGTGTTCACAAAGTGTAGCACACATGGATGCACAGACAGCAGCCGCTAATAATAGTTACAGCTGTGAAACGGATTATCTTCGACGAGATAACAGCAAGTTATCGAAATGTCAGCGTAAACTTTAATAACCTAAAAGTGATGCTTTTATTGAACTTCTGAAATGCTTTGGTGACAGCAGATGGGGGAGATTTTATCAATACCATAAACAAACTTGCTGATAAAGACTGCCTTGTTGTTTCTTTTTAGTTTGTCAAGTATTTTTCTTGGCTGAAAAATTAATTTTTTTGTTTGTTAATAAATCTTATCCTGTTTGAAAACCAGTTTTATACCCTTTAAATAAGGTTGGAACCTTTCAGAAACAAAAACAAGTGTCAGAGTAGCTGCATTTTAACATCATAAGTATAAAATCAAAAGTAGTCATCCAAGAAATCACTCAAACGAGAGTAAAAAAGTATTTAGCAAAAACGCTATGCAGGTTCTGACTAGCAGATCAGAACGTCTGATTTAATATTTAAAAATGTTACGAGTGAATTCTGGTATTTTAAAGACTAAGATGAGATTGTTAATACAAACGTAAAAAATATGACAAAATACCAAATTCCAGCAGAAGACAAACTTGACCAAATCAAGCATCTTTTTTTTATTATTTGTTCAGTGCCAGCATGTGTTTCGTTAAACGTCCATCACCAGTAAATAGCACAACACAATATTGAGTACCAGAATGAGCTACCCTGGTCAAAACCAGCTTCGCTTTGCTTCGTCCGGGTCACTGAAGGGAGATGAGAATCGAGAGGAATTGCGCAGGTAGACGATGACCAGGCTAAGAATGAGCTGATCGGGTATCGGCGGAGAGGATTTGCATGATTTAAAAAGAAATTAACAGTCTTTTACAAAAAAACAGTGATAGAAATGTTAGCAGGGATGACCCACTCTTCTTAATAATTTAGCTTAGAATTATTAGACCACTCCACTCGAGGTTACACACAGAATATACAGAGTGTTGAACTTTAGGGCCTAAACGTAATCATTAAAAAGCCTGGCCTCACCACTCATGTGCTACACTTTGTTTCTTATTACATTAACGACAACATTAGTGTATGAACACTGTGTTTTAGACAAGATTCAAACATGTAAATCCTCCCTCAGATCCTTCAGCCCATTTATGTGTTAATGAACCTGTTTTATGCAGGTTTCACATGTTTTCAGTGGAGTTTTACCTCCTAGCTTTCACTAGGGGAGCTTCCTTCAGCTTAACCACCATTTCAAACATTCAGTGTGTCATTCACTCCCCATAATGTACAGAGAACTCACAAAGCCTGTTCATTTTTTTTTTGCTATTTTTTTCCCCATCAGTATTACCATAAATACAGACTGTCAGCTCCGTCCTTGTATTTTCTAGCAAGAGTTGAATCCTCCTCCCTTCTTCTTTTTTTGTCCCATAGGCAGTGTCGTGGGTGTAAAAAGCAGCCTGTTGAGCAGCCATCAGTCTGCTGGCATTTGATCAATGCCCAGGCCCCTTTGTGCTGCTAAGCGACAGATAAAAGAGACCGTTATCAGCTCCGCGGCATCGTCTGCTGATAGCTCCGCCGCGATGGCAGAGGGTTGCCTACTGACGGAGGCGAGGAGGAGGGGTGAGGGCGTCATTCAACACGGGGCTGAAAAGGAGAGTCGCAGGGGGGGAAAGAAAACGGATAAGGGGAGGAGAGGTGGAGAAAAAGGGCAAGGGTTTGCGGGCCCAACACCTTGATATGAGGTTTTACAGCTGTCACAAACCCTCTGTGGGAGGGGAGATTGATAGAGAATGAAAGTGAGGCAAAGATTAAGCGGAGAAACGAAATGAAAGCCACACATGGAGTGAATTGGATATCGCAGTTTTCACAGTTTTGGCTTAGAGCATCGGCCAAAGCAAAGGGCCGATCAGAGTCAAAGTCATATGGAATGCAGAGCAAGAAAAATGCGTAAATCTCCCAGATGCAGGCTAATTGATGCCTGCCTCTGTATTACCACCAAAAAATTACAACCAAAGTCGGCTTTTTCTGATCACATCTATTTCTGCCGACATCCGCCGTCTCCGGCGCCATCAAACGCTGACCCCTGCCCTCTTTGAAGAGTTGATGAGGAGCATTGATTAGCATGTTCACACAGTTTCTCTCCACAAAGATTTCTAGTTGACAATTTTGTAAACACCATCCGCCGTTTGATGGAGACAAATATATTCAATTCATGGCAGCCCCTTGACTAAAAGCAAACAGAAACTTTTGTACTCGCAAAAAACAGCCTAATGGATTGAAGTGTCCGATTGGGCGGTGGCGATGAATGCTACAAATGAGCGACGGCGAGGAATAAAACGGATTCTGAAGCAACGCGTGACAAGCGGAGTAATGACACAGCGCTCGGAGGGCTTTCTTGTTTGAAGTGGATTACTAGGAGCAACAAAGGGAACAATGTTATGACAAAAAGCTGACAAGACGGCAGGAAGAAGCTGCTAGACCTCAGACAGAAATAGATTTTGTCTCATTTTGGGAACACGGAGGAGCGGATGTTAGCTTATTTACTTACCTTAGAAAGCTGAGGTCAGGAATTGTAATAGTCTTGATTCAAGGGTTTTGCAGTGCGGGGAGAAGGAAAGCTGCTTTGGGGCTCGACAAACATTTTCAGCTACATTTGCTTTCACCGTTAACTTCAAAGTAAAATACAATAATTCTGGAAAAACTCCCAGAAGTCTTGAGCTGTATTTACACAGAATTAGGTTTACCTAGCAACCACATGTTACTTGAAATAATTGCAGATTGTCTGTGTTGTTAATCTCAGGGAATCGACTGTCAGTAATTTATAGAGTAAAAATTCCCCCACAAATTACTTACTATATTTTGCTGAACTCCGTCGTCATGTGATAAGCGAACAGGTATCTCTAGCTCCATTTGACCCGTCCAGGGTGTACGTCCTCCTTTTCGCGCGTTGACCACCATATATAGACACCAGCCCCCTAAAAAACAGTTATAGAAAACTGATAGTTAGTGGTAATGCCCAGATTTGTTGTTTGGTAAACTCTAATTATGGTCAAAGAAGAAGGTAATGAGCTCTTGTAGAAGAGACAGGCAGAGAGGACAGAATCTGGGCAAACAGCGGACTGGACTCTGAGCTCACCGTAGAAGACGAGGGCGTGCTCGTCACTGCGGAGAACTAATTCAGTAAGTCTGCGTTGGCCAAACTGTACACACGGCTTGATTGTGTTCTCAGATATTGTTCTACAATGTATGTTTTCACTAATGAGTTAAAATCGAACACATATACGCACTTGACGTTTACAGCACGCTTACAACTTTTAGAACTAATTAGACGCCGTGGGTGTCTTTTGAATTCTGGAGGAAATAAGCAAAGTTCTTTCGTCTCTCGCTACAAGAAAAATGCCTTGAGGCGGTGGGCTTCCACAAGATGCAACTACTCCCATAACAAAATAACTAACTAAGGTCAAGTTTTGTAAAATAAAGTTTTTGCTCTGTTACTCTGTCCATATGAAGACTCAACGTATCAGTTCCTATTTCCTTTTCTTAGTTCACCGCTGGACAGAAAAAAGCAGACAAACCCACACCAAGGCACGGCGTTAGCGGGAGTTTTGTTACATGTTGGAGGCAATCGGCAGCACATCGGGAGAATGTTTGCAAATGAGATGGACCGAAAGTGAGAGCACAGTTTATGTCCACACGTAGAACTAATTCAGTAAGTCTGCGAATGCACTCTGAACGTTCACCGTGCCATAATTGTCCGTGTAATTGGGATAAATAAAGCGGCGCCGGAATTTTCCGCCGCACACGTGTGCGTGAGTGGGCTTTCTGATGACAAGACATTCAAGGGCCTTTTTTAAAAAAAAAAAGGAAAACAGACGACCAGGATGACAGCTAGGACAAAAAGAGACGGAAGGAAAGTGGGAGATGAAGATGAGGAGGGGAAAAAACAAAGAAACAAAAGCTTCACACAGCCAGATGCTTTTAATGTTTGTTTGTTTTTTAAAAAATGTATTTCTCTTTTATTGTTAGTTTCTCTCTGTGACAAGCAACAAGAATTTATATCTTGTGGTTGTAGGGATACTGACTTCTGTCCCCTCCTCCCACATATCTCAGCCCCTGTATCAGGATTTTTCTAGCTTTCATGTGGGATAAGTTAAAACAAAATGGAGGTAATTTGTCTCACACTGCTGGACACCTACATCTTCACGTATTTTTCTGTGGAACGTAACTTCTAATAACTAGCAAAAACTTACCTACTTGCAGATATTTTTCAAAGATGTTGACAAGAAAATGCAGTTTGGGAAGCGGAAATACCTTGGCGCAATCCTGCTTGCTACGCTATTAGCTTACATTTACAAAGAAAATGAGCTCAGCTATTAGCGAATTAGCTAAGAAATGTGCCCATTACTGGGACATGGCATATTCTGGGGTTTCCAAAAGTGTTTAAAAGCTAAATGTTTTAGCATGTGGGAACTTCTGAATATGAAGAAAGAGTTATCTCGAAAAATATAGCTCACTTATTATTTTAACCTTTAGCAAATAGAAACAATCATTTATCTCACCGTCTGCTGCCGTCTAATGGCAGACGGTGAGATAAATGATTTGTAGTATCCATTTTCAGCTTTACTTGCACTGTCTCCACCTCCTTTCAGTCCAGTTGAATGTTCTGTTCCCACCTTTGGAGTAGCTAGAGATCGAATCATCTGACAGAAAACAACAGCGTCAGCTGTGAGACTTCCTCAAACCTTCAACATAAGGAAGTCAAGGTAAAAAAAAAAGAATAAAAGATGAGACGACAGGTTTGCGTGTGCGTATTATCAGGTCTCCGATATTTGTGCGTGAGACGTGCATGAGCCACACGGAAGGTGGCGGATGGATTGTAACGTCGCCCGGGAGACGGACGCGCTCCGTCGTGCACGAGCGAGCCCCCGTCCGCTCATTGTCTACGCGCGTGACATGGCCTATCACACCACTTTGTTGCAGCAGGCGACAGGTTGTAAACGCAGGAGCACACACACACACACCCCCCCCCACCCCCACACACACGCTCTCCATTTCGTATTTTAGATCAGAGTGCGCAAAGGGGAGGATGATGTCACGGAGTGAGATAAGGGGGAAAGAAGGAGCGAAATAGATTCTTATTCACCAGGGAGAAAAGTGAAGTGGTGGATTTGAGAGGCCTTTAAGAAGCTGCTTTCTATTCATGAACTGAACAAGAAGCACCTGTGTGAGGACCAGAACACACGGCGCAAACGTTCTTTCTGACTTATAGAAATTCCTTATTTTGAGCCTGCTGTTAAAGCTCCACAAACATCTAAGCATCAAAATAAATCGGTGAGCCCCGGCAGCCTCCCTACCATCCTCCCAGTGAGTTTTTTTTTTTCCTTGTATCCCTGCCAAGAGTAATTCACGGCTGCCGCTAGAGGAGCTTGTTGTACGTGTACGTCTTAATGTTTCTGACAGCGGAGCTTTTTTCATCAAATGCAGCCCACCCAAAGTCGAGTGTTAACAACACTTTTGTGCGTGTAAATTGCTCCGTCTCAATGCCTGATGAATACATCACAGCTCAAAAGAGCTCTCTTCAAAAGGCTCATAAAACTCGTTTTATGCCAAAGAGAAACAAAGCGGAAGTGACTGTTTCGCGTGAGTCGCGTTGGTTTTAAAACGGCATCATTTAGCCTGAAAGCTGCATTGGTTAGACGTAAACAAGTGTCATGAGTGGTTATTTTAGACGGAGAAAGCTGGTTTACATGAGGTAACAAACGGGTTGCTGTAGGTTGAAATCTTTGCAGTCGTATATGAATATAAAGCAAGTCTATTAGCAGCAAGAAAGTTATGCAAAATTGGGTGAAAGGTCCAATACACCCTGGACACACCTGCAGATGACAGGGCAACACAGACCTATACAAACACACTCATAGCTAAGGGCAATTTAGACCCTTTTAGGTCAAACATGACCTAAAAGTCATGTTTTTGAACGAAACATGCAAAAGACTCCATGCAGACCCTTGGGAAGGATTCAAACCCAGAACCTTCTTGCTGCAATGCTACGATACTCCCAACTGTTCCACTGTGAACAGCCCAGAGCAGCCAAGGACACATCGATTTTCAAACGTTTCAGTCAATGTTTTTCTAAACGCATTTTAAAGTATCGCATCAGAAAAGATTGATTTTAAAGGCAAAATTCAAAATAACTTCCTCAATTTTGCAAAAAAAGTTTTTATATTCACTTGAGATGTTTTTTGGCTTTTCTATTAAAGAGTTAATGAGGTAAAGGGGAGACAGAGACACATTCTGACATGGCAAACATTCCCATCACCTGGTGGCTTATAATTTCAAAGTCCCAAACTCCGGCACTGAGGTCTGTAGCCAAGACTGGCCGGCGAGAGGCAGTCCAGGCTGGTGAAGGTTCTGCTTTGCATTTTTTGTCTGACCCTCTCTTGCCACTCCTCTGAAAATGTTCTGGGGCCGCCAGTGTTTGATCACAGGACGTAATATTGCTGAATGAACACAGATTCATATGATGAACCAAATCATTCAGTCTCTGCTGTAGACTTTGTTGTTTATGTTCAGCTATTTTTTTTTTTATCCTCCCCCTTAAACTCCTCAAAGCTGCAAGATGTTTGAAAGCTTTCTCGCATCCACTGCCCTTTTCAGATTCCTCCAGCACAATATTTCAAATGGATTAAAATCCAAGCCCTTGACGTTTTACTTTTCACAACTCTGCTTTGGTCTTTCAGAGGCACCTTTGTCGAATTCGCTCTTCTATTGAAGGGTCCTTCACAAATCCTACAGGAAGGAAATGCTTTGAACATCTGCCTCTTCAGACAGAAGAATGACGAGCAGATGCAAAACGAACAGGAAGAAAAGTGTTTGAGGATTTTCTTCTGTTACCCTTTATCTTAAAACTCCCATCATCAGCGCATGCTGAACATGAGTAGGGATTGTGGCTGAACGGCTCTACGTTTGATTTATTCTCTCAGAGAACATTTTTGGAGCAGACCCGGGTTAAACGAAAGCCCAATGTTTCAAAAACCATCACAAGTGTTGAGCTCTGTAGAAGTTAGTCTAATTATTAGAAATAAGGATTCCCAGCTGGCACAGAACAAATAATGACAAACTATTTCTTTACAATTCAATAGTCTGAACAATAATCAAAACTCATTATGTTAAACTTAAAAAACACTATTCGGTTTACATTATGCACAATTTCTATGAACGTCATTAGTCCCTTTTATGCCATCCCTCTTCATTAAAACACCAAACCATAAGCCTCTCCTTATGAACCATTTTGCCACAAACATCAGAAAAGTCAATATGATGAGTTGAGTTAGTTTTCAACAGTAACTCAGCTTTGGAGATATGATCATTTTCTGACCATATTCAGAAAATATTTGACAGAGAAATCAACTATATTAGGTCAAGTGTCACAGCTATATTGTTAAGAACCTCATAATTCGATTCAATTATTTGGGTCACGATTTGATACAATAATGATTGAAATACTTTGATATTAATTTAGTAATAGGCAGTATAAAAAAATTTAGCATACCGATGACTAATTCTAGGTATGACTTATGATTTATTATTTCCTGCCCATTACTTTACCAGTGTACCAGTGTATACATTGACATATTTAAGCAGTGAAATATCTTCAAATAAAACAATACTAGAACTAAGTATGGAGTCTTTTATTAAAATTGAAGTTAACTGTATGTAAATGTAAACAATTCTCCTCTTCTTATGGAAGTTGAGATAATTCCTAGAATTTCTGAAACATTATTTTTGTAGAATTTTGCTATTTTTGACAGACACTCCTTACCGGTAGGTGAACACCAATAACGTGAAACTTTAGCCTTACATCTGCCTATTTTATTCTTGGCACGAAAAGCATCCCATACTGATAAATAGGTTCTCCAAATTAATAATCAATAGACACATTCAGGCCAGTTTAACATCTGGTCATTCTTAGAGAAAAGAATGTGCAGTTTTAGTTTTAAACAAACATGCTTTGCATCATTTTAGGCTGAGATTAATCTGATTATTTGGAGTTAACTCTGTAACTCAGCCCTTTGGATAACAAAACGAGTTTGTTAATTGCACATGTTTGACTCAAATATTTAAAAAAATGACCAATTATGTTACATGTGTAACATTATGAGCGTATAGGCTGATCACCGTTCCTCATCTCTGGCTGTTTGTGTTTGTCAGGCCGTGACAGTTTAGGCGTGTCCCTCCCGTACTGACATCTGCCTCTACTGCACACGCTCTAACTGCCTGCAGCGGTGCCCTCCTGTCGACCAATCAGACGAGCCGCCGTCACAGACTTGCCAACGCTGGGACGGAGGCAACTCCCTGACCGGATTTAGTTAGAGCGAACCAGGCAGAGGCAGACCGTCTCACAACTTGTAACATTTCTTTTCTCCGAAATACTAACAGGTCTATAATGCACCCCAGTTGGGAAAATGTTTGTCACTGAAGAAATACAATAAATTGAATCAAACTTTGTTTTTTTTTTCAGAAAGTATTGCAGCTGACCCCCTTTGGTCTGTAAAAGCAAACTTCTACACCTGTCTGCTGCTTGCAAGTTTTAATTGAATGCAAAAAAAATTACAAAACACAATGCAAAAAACGAGCTGGATCAAACATCTCTCACAATATTCACATACCTTGAATTCTCCATTTTACAACCACAAGCTTTAATGTTTTTGGGTTGATTTTAAGTGAAAAATAGAGAAAGTAGCCCTTGGTAGTTTGCTTTAGTCGTTTAGTTGTTCGTTTGGGGAGATGTGAACATGCAATCGAACTCTGATCAACCTAAAACCTTATGTCTCGGTTTACTTGAAGTAAACTTGAAGTCACTTTGAATTTATGTGTGAATGCAAAAGCGAGAAGCGTACTATAGCACAGGGCATTCTGGGTAAATCTGACCAAAACAAATGCATTCGTCTAGCGCTAGCGGGAGAAATGACTTGAGAAAACAGACAAAAGAGAAATCCTACGTTTAAAATCTGATGCCACTTCGTTTTTGTTAATTTATGTGAAAAAAAGGGAAAGTTTAATGTATTCTCTTCTAAATCTGCCGTCTGAAATTGAAAAGACTATATCACAACCATAAACCTCATTAATTCTCACACCTGGAGAATTAATGAGAGAAGCAACAGAAGCCCACAGTGTCTATAGGAGCTGTAAAGAGTTGGGTGGAAAAACATGTTGGCACAACAACTATCATCGTCCAACTTTTATTGAGGAGTGAAGGAAGTGTGCCATTCTTTAAAAAGATTAATGGGACATCAATCGTCAATCGCTGAACAAGAGAAGGATGATGCTACAATCAAACGAGACCAAGGTGCCAGAGAGAGAGCGCCATGCCTTTCTGGAGACAGCCTCGACGTTACAATTTCCATCCAGGAGTTTTTAGCCACTTGATAATCTTTGTGGCTATTTAGTAAAGAATTGTGCAAATGTACGTAACTCCTGGCCATGCTGGAATAAAGGTTCCTCAAATATATTTATGCGGATACAAATATTGGACAGTGCATGTGGACCAGTTGAAGGAAAACATCAATATTGCTGTAAAACACAGACCAATGATATGACACTTCGCAGTGAAGAGACAAGATGTTCAAAGATGGCGGATACGCACCTAAAAATATTTGCAGCTGCAAAAGAGAGTGAAAAAAGATTGTGAAAATTATCAACTCACAAGCATCTTGAGATTCTGACACGACAAGATAAAAAAAAAAAAGAAAAAAGAAAGCTCAAGGTATCTTAACACTTTTGCCAACATCACACTACTGTGAAAAGAAAACAGTCAGAAACCCATCAAGAAATTCAGTTTTTATCATCTTTGTCTCATGGAGGGATTCTGGTTTTTATCTTTGTGAAAAAAAAATAAATTATGTTTGTTGTTGAAACTTCCAGACTTTTTCCCCTGTAATGACTGAACATTTTTCCGATAATACAGAAACACTTTTCCATTTTCACAGCTGAGCTGAAATTCAATTTGTTGTTTTTTATTCATCCTAGAAAGCAGTTTTTGTAGCAACAGCTGAAACTCTGACCATTAAAGCCTTTTCATTTGAAGCAAGGCATCCCAGACAATAAAGTCACAAACTATCGCACATGGAGCCCAGAGTGGCTCTAATGAATGACACTTTTTTTTTTTTCCCCTCAGACAGTAAACAGGCCCTGTTGTGAAGCTTAATGATAGCAACTGGTCAATTTACTGAGTCGGTCAAACCTGTTGATGATAACGAGTAATGATTGGGGGAAGAGGAGGGCTAAATCACAAGAGATTAATACAAATTGGATTTTGCCATACAGCCTATCTACAATAATGCTATTAAAACACAAGCTGGGCGAGGCAAGGAAACCCTCAAATCAATATCCCTTTTATTACCTAGCTTGCGTTGCCACCCTCTAACAACGACGGCTCTCAGGAACTTTATGTCTGTGCGCGGCTATCTTTGCGAGCGCATGTGTACCAGTTCATAAGCGTATGTCTCTAAACCGTCACCCCCACCGCGTTTATGCCTCACCGCTATCTTCTCTTCTGCCCCTGCGCCTCATCAGTAGCAGGTCTATCCTTCACGCCGGAGAGAGCATGACGTAGCCAACATTTTCATAATCATTTCCCCACCGCGCGCATACGGCCGCCGCCGCCGCCTCCCCCCTGCTCCAGACATCCCTCCAGGCGGTGTGAAGACTCCGTATCTTTTTCACCTCTACCCAGACGCTCTCTCCGTGTGTGTGGGGGTGGGTGTGTGTGTGTGTTTGTGGTATCGCTACACCTCTAACTGCAGCTATCAACTTGTGAGGCAGACACTTGTTCAGGCTTTAAGGGACAAAAGCCTCATCCATCGACAATTACAGATCAAAAGATGAACTTTGGGAAACAGAGGCCGTCAGGATTGCTTTACAGTCTGGTCTTACTGGGCTTTTCAGTTGCTATGCTAACATGGGTTTTGTGTGTTCTCATCTGATACATCTTTGTAAGGGGCAGTATTAAGTAAAGTTAACTTTTTTGTAGCTTCATGCTATAATGCTATTCCGTCATCAAAAGCATACCTGGAGTGTTGTCTTGATTCTTTCATGCATGTTTGAGAAATCCTTTAATCTCCTATAGCAACCATTCAGCTGTACGTAACGCCTGGGTGGACCTGGCCCCGCCTTTGAGTCGCAGCTCCTCCTCAGAGCTGCAGTTTCCAAGCTTCTGAGGGTCCGGCTCACAGAGCAACCCTTCCCTGCGACTCCCCAACTCAGCTCCTTCAAACTAGCCAGCAGCAATTAGCAAACACCTGGTGGAACTGCGCCTCCGCTCAGTTTATTATACGAGCTACTTCTCAATGTAGCGCTGGTAAAGATGTTGTTAAAGGGTTAATAGAGGAGCTATGTTGTGACAGGCCTAGCTGTGATGACTTCCCGAAGGCAGTTTCAGAAAGGAGTTACTTAAAGAGACAGACGCTCAAATTCAATGCATTAAATTGCAAAGTCAAATTTCTTTTAAGTCATATTTAATAGCATTTTCATAACAGCTGAAGGTAGCAGTTACCTGATTATGCTACAAAATTATTTTATGTACTTGGACTACACAACACTACCACTTTAATAAATAAAGTCATCGGTCGAAATCTGTGTTGTGTGTTTTCGTAGCTTATTTTCTTTGGTGAAATAAGGAATCTGTGAAGGGTGAAATACTTTTTTGTGGCAGATCAACTACCTAGAAAGAGGACAGGGAAAGACTCTCTACCTCTGCATTGCCCCAGGAAATACATTTTAACTGCAGTGTAGCCCTCTGCTGTTTTTTTTTTTTATTACCTCTACGCAATTTGCTGGGGTTGAAAGACTTTTAATTTTTGATCCAATCCTCGCTCTCCGGCTCATTACATGGCAATATACGGCTGGCATAAGGAGCAGGGGATGTGACGTTGGTGTGGGTTCGGGTGTTAAATGCTACCTGTCGGTGTTGAGGCTGTCTGGCCATGTAGATAGCCTCTTCTCACAGGCATTGGCCACAACTGGAGGAGTTCTCATCTCCTCCAGGGAGCATGCAGCACATCTGATAATAAGGCGTTGATAGAGGGAATTAGCTTGACGGTTTCTGCACCCTGATATAGCAGCAGACCATGGGCGATATCAGGCTAAAGGGACAGACAGGAAGCCACAGATAGCAAACAGTAATCACACGTCAATTCACATATCGGTCAAAAGTGAATTTTGTTGCTAGGAGATTCGGATGAAGCTTTTAAGGGTGGCTGGACTATGTCCTGCAGGGGATGATTTTGGTTTGTTGATTTCAGCAAAAAAAAATGGTCTGAAATTAACTCAAGGATAGTTTTCACTCAAAAATGCGGGTTCTGACTGTCGGCTGCTTTAACAGTAAGCCTACAGCTTCAAAATTGAGCGCAAAATACTCACCTAGAATTACATGATGATTGGTGTTTTCATGACAAATGCTGAAAGGATGCTTTTAAAAAAGGCTAAAAATGGAGGCTTTTCCACCAAACCAGCTCCAGTTTTGTTAAGTGTTGCTTACTGAAAACTTACTGCTGTTCCAGTTCAACTTACTGCTGGGCAAAAAGAAAGAACTGCTCTGTCAGCCACTACAGGGGGACAGTGGCGCCCCCAAGAGGTGCCATAGGGGGGGCATAGCCCCCTCTGGATCCACTGGAAAACAGAATGTCTTTCTGTTCACATCACAAATAGGCATACTGAGTAATCTTCTTTAATGAAGGAATAAATATAAACGTAAGTGAATAAATAAAATTATATGTACAGTTTTATTTATTTCTTTTTTGGTGGAGTGAAGAAGATTTGAAATCTGAAGTGTTCAGAGGTTTTGAAACGAAGCATTGTGCGGATACAGACGTCCTTTTGGACTAAGAGAGGATGAGTGATCAAACACGAGAAACACTTATAAACACCACCTGGTGATAATAAAAGAGACAGTAGCAGTGTTTCCATTGACAATTTAATTGCGCAACTTGACATTTTGTAAAATAAACCAGCTTAACGAAAACACAGCAATTTTGAACAAACTTGTTTTTCGATGAAAACTTTTGGTCCTGGGATGAGGTGGATTTTTTTGATCCGTATCGAAATTGTTTTTTTCCCCCGCCAATCACACGAGTCACATGATCAACAACAGGATGTTGCTGCTGACGCAAACCACGAAGAAGAAAACAACAGGAAGTAGTTGGAGGATGATGACGCTGCATGTTTTTTAGCGACTTATCATGTGAACGAACGTATTCACATGTGATTTTAATTGCGCTCCCTATCTAATAAAAACACCATAATTACAAAATGTTTTATTTTCTTTTGTATTAGCAGAATATTGTCAAAATTGTAATGGAAACACATCTAGTAATGTAATCTCAAAACAGTTTTAGTGCCTAGAACATATTAACAGCGAATGCACCTGTAGTAAGTACAAGGACCAAGAAGGAAAACGTTAGATTAAAAAGAAAATTAAATAAAGTTTGACTGCCTTATGTATTTATTTCATATATAAGGCAGTACATATACCAATAAGCCATAGGAAGACACTCCAGAAGAACTACAGTGACTTCAGATACTGAGCTTAGAGACACAAGATTTCTCTGGTTTTCAACCAGCCTGTACAGCCTCTGCAAAACAGGTGTAGCCGAGTTTATTTCAGATATGTAAATGAGTCTAACAACTCATAACAACCAGTGTTGTAGTCAATTTCATTCACAAATTTTATAGTAACCAAAACTGTCATCGGATCTAAAGGATACAGTCACGCCATAGATTACAGAGACTAAAAGAGAGCGTTGGATTTCTGGGAGGAGTATGAAACATTCTAACACGAGTGAAGTGTTGGAATCTCTTTAAAGCTCCAGAGATCCACGGGGACATCGCAGAGCTCCTACAGGCTGCATCAGTGAGGTGTTGGATCTTACAGCGAGCTTCAGATGAGGAGTAGCAGTGACAGCTTTCCTCTGGAAGCAGGGGATTGGTTTTTTTTAAGGTCACAATCAAGAGCCATACAGCGACAACAAAGGGAATTTATCGAAGCGCAAGAAGCTACGTCGTTTACAGCTAGCGGCAGCTGTCGTCATACGGACGCCGACGCTCGCAATCGTCCCGAAAGGACCGTTATTCAAAGCAGCCCCGATGCGCCGGCTCCAACCATCGTCTCTGAGATTGAGATGGCAACATGTACGCCGTGATGAGGCAAGGGATCACTCCGGAGGGCAGCGCCAGCCCACAGGGGCCTGCTTAAAGAGAAGATTCTTGGATTTTCACAGCTTGCGCCATTTGATTGTAGCTCCATGCGGACACACTAAAGGAACTACTGGAGAAACATCCAAAATGCACACACACAAAAAAAATAAAACGTGTTCCTCAGTACAACGCTATTGTGTCTCTTAAGGGGGGAGGCTTTGAGATGTTTGCAAGAATAATCCCTAAAAGTAGAGAAGAGCTACAAAAATGTCTATCAAACTACAGTTATCTTTTGGTTCTTTCGCATTGGCAGTCTGTAGAGATGTACAGGGAGAGTTCAGGGTTTGTTATGTAAGGTTCTGTCAAAAAGGTTATCAGCACTTAATGTCTTGTTGTCACAGAAGCCTTAAGCGGGCTAAAAATGTTTACATTTTCACCGGAGTTTATCCAAATGCAATTTTATGAACCTTTAAATTGTCATCTTGCTGATTTGGGAGGCTATTTACATAGAAGTATATAAGTATTTACACAGGAAATGTAGCTTGGAGGCAGCGTGACACTAATTATCGAGCTGTGTGAAGCACATAAGCTAAATGGAACAAGTCATTTTCCAGTCACAGTTACTAGCTTCTAGAAAAATAAGGCAGTGTAAAAATCCATAAGACAGTGTTCACATAAACTTTAAATTATTATTCATTTTTATACCACTTTGCTTGCATATGAGAAAGTTACTCTGAATCTATACGTACGTGTATAACATAAAGATTGCTGATGGCTTACGCACCTTTTAAGTGTTCACTTAACTTTGCAGTTCCTTAACATCCTCTCTGTAAATAGCTTCCCAGTGCAAATATTTGGAAGGTTAAAGGTACATAAGATAATTAAATTTTCATAAACTTTGATACTTTTCAAATCGTAGTCATTCTACAAGATGCTTAGGACCATGTTGGCCATTAGCTTTAGCCCACATGAGAACAAGGTTTAACCTTGTTCCAAAACTCAAGGTTAACCACACCCTCAACTCCCTCACCTTCTTTGGTCAGGGATAAACATAAAGTTTGCCAGAAAAATCTTTTTCAGGAATGGAAATCCTCTACCCCTCCTTGTTTTAAGAAATAACTTAATGATATGTTGTCCTGTATCTATCTTGAAGAAATTCGATGTGTGGGGTCATTTCAACAGATACATACAAAATAATAGGCTAAAGTGACTGTCCTACTCATGTGGACCTGTATGTTTTATATTTCTTCTTCTTTATTATTATTGTTGTTAATGTAATTATAATTTATTGCTTTCATCTCCTATTGATATTCCGTGTTTTATGGTGAACTGTTTGATACAGTGTCTCCAGAAATGTCTGTTGTTCCCTTTGACTCTGTCTCGTGCTTGATTACGCTCTACGGACTGATGTAAACATATTTTATCCTCTTTTATCAGTTCTCCAGTAAGCTGACACTATTTTGACTGTTTTGTCTTGTTGATTTTTGTTTTTGCTGTATTTGTTTACTTTTTGTTGTTTTTTTTTTTTTTCTGTTTTGGTTGTTTAACTCTGAGAATTCATAAATTTATTCATATAAAAAAATTGTTAATAGAGGAGCAATGTAGTGATGACTTTCTGAAGGCAGAGTTTCAGAAAGAGGAGGATCTTTTAAAGAGACAGAAGTCCAATTTCAAAGTGGTAAATTACAAAGTCAGATTTCTTTTAAATCATATTTGATATATGTAGCATTTTTATAACAACTGAAGGCAAAAGTTACTTGATTGTGCTTCATATTGGTACAGTGTTGCAGTGTTACTGCTACATAATACAGACTCTGGAATTAAAGATGTGAACTGCCATTATCCAGAATAATAAATAAATGCTCCTTTCATTAGCTCACATTAGTTTAGGCTTTTAGTGTGCCAACACTTTGCAGAAATATTCTTGGGTGAGTAACAAACTAAACCTTAATTTGATTCAGCACCGAGATGATTTGATGTTATCAAGATCACCCACAGGCAGGCGGTTCCTGATTACATCAGACAGAGAAATAATATTCAACATAATTGCGATCTGAGAAATAAAACAATGGGAAAGAAAAGAGTGAGAAGGGATATGGCAGCGTTTCCCAACCCTGGTCCTCAAGGCTCACTGCCCAGCATGTTTTAGGTATTTCCTTGCTTCAGTCCAGCTGATTTCACTTGATGACTGATTAACAGGCGTTTGTTGAACTGCAATCAGTTGAATCAGGCACATTAAAGCAGGGAAACCTCTAAAACATGTAGGACAGTGTGCCTTGAGGAGAGCACGTAACACAAACTACAGAGGAGGGGAAAAAAGAGTCAAAGGACAAAACAAATCAGAAATCTACAAAAGGAAATAATGAAAACTGTTTAACGACTCATCCAGTCTCTCCACACAGACAGACACGATAAAAAAACATGGCGCAATGTGTTTATCGCCACAGCGCCATTATTAGGAATCACACAGATTAGCAGTGACATTCTTATAGATGAGAGGGTTTGCAAAGGGAGTGAGCTATTAGCATGCTAATGCACTCCAATGGAGAGCAGAGTGGACTTTTTATCCTGCCTTAAACCCTCCATTCCACTGAAAAGTGTATAGGCGCCTTATTTCTGTCTCACTATTAAGCTGAACCACATGTTCAATTGGCCTGTGTCGATGTGACCAGACTGTGTTGTATACGGATTATGCATTGAGTAAAAAAAAAGTGTCCAGCTGAACACTATTTGCAGTAGTCTGCAGGCAAGCAAATCTGTGGTGTTGCTGCTTCTGGCTCATCTGCCCTTTTTTTTCTCTCACAAGATGGCAGTCTATCGCTTCGGTTTCCTTGGTTCCTGAGAGAGAGCAACCCGGCTCCCGGACCCCACCAACACGGCTTGATTGAACTTTGAAGTGAAAGCCGTATCAGTCAAAGCCCACAAAAAGCCGATAGCAGAATCTTTCAATTCTAATAATGCGTTGCAATGAGTACCGCGTGGTTTTATTGATTAGACAACTTGGGCTGAGTGAGAAACAAAAGCTTTGGTTAAAAATAAAAGATAAAAGTCAGGCTTTACATAGAGGAAGACAGCGGGTTGAGAGTCCGCTATTGTGCGTACATGCATAGACGACGACTAAAGTGGGAGCTGTGGGTGCACATGTGCTTCGATTGTGTTCGGTGAGATACGCAGGCATCATTGTCTTGCGTTACTTAGCATTGATAATTTCTGTTTCATCCCTTTGTGCGTGCGGCGGCGTTCGTTGAAAACCAGGACAACACGCCTTAAATCTCCTGCTTCGCTCATGTAGCCACAGAGAAACAAATGCGCTTTTCAAATGATGCACGAAACGCACGTGATTCTTCAGTTATGACTTTAATCCTCAGCCTATTTCTCATTTTCAAGGATAAGTGGGCTTTAAAAGCCTTTAGTCAAATGAGTGCATTATATAGGGGCTTGAACATGTCTTCGGGGGCTTTTCATGTAGCCCTTGATCCATTTTTATTGGGTTGTTCTCAACAACAGAGTCTCAGATCTTTGTTCTGCGATATTCACACAACCACAAAGCTCTTCGTAATGGATCACTTTAGACAAACTGGTGCGTTTACAGAGCTACGTATTCTTTTGAAACATGGAGCTACGACTGGGGAGGCGACTGGCTTTAGCCAAAAGAGGAATTCTGAGAACATCAGCAGTTTTGGATGAAACATGGTTTAAACTCTGTTATTCTTGCAGGAGACTGATCTGACCTGAGCAGCACCAAACTGGCTGGATGCTAATAGCATAGCAAAGTGAGGGTAACAGCTGTTACTCTATCAGGGTTACAGTAGCTGTCTACTTACCCGTACCTCTAAAACTATACAGTGTATTGACAAAATAAGCAACATTTTTTTAATTCGAAAGCTATTTTTTGCTGCTAAGTTGTTAAATAAGTAGACGTGGGCTCATCAACAAAGATATTTATTATATATTAGCTGTTAAGTTATTAAGTCATTAGATTAATGACTTAATAACTTATACTAGGGTATAATGCTAAGTGCTATTATACCCCAGTATAAGATTTGAAGTGTTTAGGAGCCTTCTTTAGAAAAGCGGACTGTGAACGCTAATGTTAGCATTGAGGACACCTGTGCTGCTGCAACATGTTTAGCACTGAGATGCTATTAACTGATAAGCTAACAGTCTTTTCCAGCGTCCCATCTGAAATATTTTTTAATACAAAAATTAACGGCCCATGAAAAGTGACTTTTTCCTCTAGTGCTGCTGTTTGCGGATGTCACTTGTGCGTTAGATTTGCGGTTGGACCAGAAACGTGTGATTGCAAATGTTCCCGACAGAAAAAAAAGTTATTAATTGCAAACATGTTAAAATATATGTAATTAATTAATCAAAGTTAATGCATTAAAAGTCCCGACCCTAATAATAATAAGCAATATTGATATGGAGTAGTTACTAATATTTTAGCCACAAGTGCATTTATCCTGTTGCGCAGGTTGACTTGCATTATTTACAGCACTTGTGAAAGTAGCAGTTCTCATGCTGTCAAAATGTTCAATGTTCAAATTGTATTTTTTGATTGAGATACAAAAAGTATAATTTAGATTCAATGAAGCATACACTGACAAGCACATTTTGGATACTGAAGAAGCCGGCTCTTCTTAAGAAGCCGCAAGATCTTAAACTTCACATCACTAACTTCCAGATTCAAAAATAAGGATTCATTTTTGTGTTAAAAAGGCCATCCAATGTGTATATGACAGCAGTTTAAACATAAAGCCATTGTTTTGCTCCTTTAAAATTCCATTTTGCAAAATACATATTTTTAAACAACTGAACTTGTCAACTTTAACTGCATGTTTTGTAAGTTGTCTCAGAAAATAGTAACCAATGACATGTCCTCCCTGTGTTTATAAACCATGAGGATGCTGAGTGCTATGTAAGGCCACTCATTTTAAAATTATAGTTCTTTGGGAACGCAAGTAACTTCTATTAAGGAATCAGTAGTTAGATAGCCACAGCAAGGTAAAAAATAAGAAGGACAAACTTGTAGTATAATAGAAAAAAGATGATAAAGCAGAAACCAAGACAGAAATAGGAATTGTAAAGGTTTTATGTACTGATATATCTACCGAGTATCGCCCTCCTGAGGTTGAGAGTCTGAGCTCTTTATAAGAGCATCTTAACATCCCCGTTTTCTCTTTGTCTTTATGTCTTTTCGTTATCTCGTCTCATTCCGCTTTGCCCTGGAGGACCGCCACGCAAGTGTTTGCGAGCTTCCATCAATTTGCAACTCGAGTACAAAAATATCGACTGTTCACCGTCAGTCCCAGCAGATAGATGCCGGCTTATTGTTTCAGATCAGCCTCCAAAAATCAAGAGAAGTAGTGCAGAGTTTGATCTCTATTAATTAGTAATTACATAGCTGGGAAGCCTCTGGCTGTGTGTGCCGGCGTGTGCAAATAGAGCCGACACACACTGAGAGGTTGATGGTGGAAACTGTTTCCATCCTGCGCTCTCTGTGAGCACTTGACCTTTCCGCTGGACACAGTTTAGCTCTCCATGTGTTGAAGGAGCTCTTGAAGAGCTCTGTGGAAGCACGATGAGTGTCCCCGGTATTTATGCTCGCTCTCTTTTCATCTGAACTCAAGTGGCTGCACTTGTAAAACCAAATGTAACAACGTAGCAACAGACAGCCAGTCGATACTGTAGCCTTCTGCTGTATCCCGTTGCTTTAGACTCTCTTAAGTCTTTGTGACTGCAAATTAGCTGCTTAGCGATGGCGTCTTTTATGACTCCTACGTTGCGAAAGGTCAAACCCATCAAAAACAGCACATCTCATAATCCCGAAGTAGAATTTGCCCTATTTTTGTAATCCCTGTTGTTGGTGGTAATGCAGAATGGAATAGAACAATCCTGCATGTTCTTCAGTAGCTGCGCTTCGATTACAAATGTGTGCAAGCATCTGTCAATATTCTGCCAATGTTGAAGAAAAAACTCAGTTTTGCAATTGTGTTTTTATTAAAGAAGAAATTAATTTCAAATCACACATAAAAATAAGCTTGTTCAAGTCATTAAAAATCATGGCGACGGATGTAAACAGTTACATGACATGTTAATAATTCAGTCATGGTGCTAGCACTCGTCATCTATCAGCCAATCAGAAGAGACAGTGACTCGTGATGCGAAAAAAGTGTTTCCACTGCAGCTTTTTAAATGTCTCTATTTTGATACGGCTGAAAAACCACCTTATCCTAGTGCGAAAGCTTTTTAGCAAAAAGCGAGTTTTTTTTCGTAATAGTCGTGTTTCTATTAAGCAATATTCTATTCGGAATTTCAATTTGCGCAATTCTTTTGTCTTTTTGGAAACAGCTGTTAAGATACCAGCTGTGCTGCTATTATAAAGGTGCGCACAACTTTTAAAATATTCTGCTAATGTAAATACCGTTGTCTGGGATTTTCACACTTATTCCATGAAATCTCAGTCGAATGAAGCTGAAGTGATCGCAGCATTAGTAGACCTCAGTACGGCGCTTCACATCAGATATCAACTTTCTTAAGTAAAGAGCTCAATAAATGAACACCATGCAGAGATAACAGATATCACAGCATTTATCCATCTATTGTCTTCTGCTTATCTGAGGTCGGGAACAAAAGGAGGGGAAAAAGATTTATCACATATCATGTTGCTTAGTTTTCAAAATGAAATGAAAGAAATCAAATAAATGAATGGAAGCTGTAATTTTCTCCACCTTAAGCATTCACACTGACTTCATAGAGTATTAACTCTCCCTTCGATTTTGCAACATATTTTCTTGTTACAACGTAATTGAATTTGATTAATATTGTATATGACAGAGCAACACAACATAGAGCATAATTTTGAAGTGGACAGAGAATGTCACGTTGTTTTGTTCTAAAAATCTGAATAGTAACTCGACATGTGTTCACGTTGTGGAGATATTTAGCATAGAGGAAGAAGAAGAAGATGATGTTCTGGAGTTTATTTCCGCATCTATTCAGTCCCTCCAGGCTTTCAAGTTTGATTTTGTTAACTTTTTTGCACTCAAAATAATTGACTGCACGGCACTTTTTTTTTTTTTTTTTAAGAAATATCTGTGAAGAATGTTGCGATTTTTTTTCCTCCTTAAATTCCTTCCAATATCTACATATGAGAAAAAAGATGAGATGTTCAGACAAATTGAACAAAAACATTTTTATCCCTTAAAGAACTTAAATAGCTCAAGGTTTTCTAATCACCCGATCAATCACGTTCAATAACTTGACTTAAAGTAAGGCGCAGGCTGCGGTGGAGAAGACACTGCCACCTACAGTGAAAATTTTTTTGTGAAAAAATTTTTTTGTGAAAAATTTTGAAAATGTATTTTGGCCAAAGTTTTTTGAAAAACATATGTTTTCATCTTGCTTAGAAGAAGAAGAAAAATGATCTTGTCATCTCGTTAAAAATGGCAAAAATATTTCCACTTTTACGTCACTTTATATTTATTCTATCAACCAATAATGAATCATGCAGTATGAAAACATAATTTAAAATTTTCATAAGCTTTTCTGCAAGTGTCGGTGGATCTATTAAAAATAATTCTGATCATTTTATGCACTATTATGCAAAAAAGGAACATTTTTCGGGCATAAAAATGGTTTGTGCCAGAAACTATTTTGGCTTTTATAAGAGAGAGTGAGGAAATACATGAAATATAGAGTGAAAATCAAAATCTTTTCCAAATAGGATTCGTTTAGGATATATGGAAGAGGATTAGGGTCACTCAGTTTTTCTTTCTGAGGTCAAAAATGTAGTTCTGTCCGGATTGATAATTATCGCCTCAGATCTCGTCCAAACTACGAGACGGTTGATCATTTCGCCATCACCTGTGACCCTTTCAGTCTGGAAGCTAAGTTCAACTCTCATCTAATTCCCCTGGAATGCTGCTCCTCAGTCTGAAACTTGGCAGACATGTAAATGATCTCTTCGGCAGCGCCCCGGCTCCACGGCTGCCCAAACCTGCAAATAAGTCAGGCCCATTTGCTGAAATGAGAGGCTGTGACCCTGACTGGCTGCCGCAGCACATATAGCCTCAGCTCAATCACCGTGGAGACCGCGCTGACATCTCAACTAACGGGTGGGAGCGATAGCAAGAGGGACGGGAGGGGTTAGACATTTATATTTGGCTCGGTCTGGAGCCACTTTGGCAACATTTAGAGGAAAAAAAACATTAGAAATTCTGTGCCCAGACAAATATGCATAAGGACAACAATGACAGTCACATCGCTGTTCCAGGTCCAACAGAGCCGTTTCTGGCCCTGCTCTAATTGTATGGAATACCTCGTGCCAAGAGACCATATAATTCAACTTTTCATGTCCTGTGTCGATGCTTTAGCCATGCTTATTGTTTTCCAAAAATAGTTTGTGTTCACTGATTTGCGTTAGCAAACATGTTTATTCGCCTTGTACTTTTACAGCCTCAAGCTGATTTTGCTCAAACGACTTCCCGTGACTTTTAGAGGCGACTCCTCGTGGGTATCCACATCAGCACATGAGAATCGAGGGATTTTTTTTCTTTTCCACATCTTAAGATGCAAATGTGCTCAAGCTCGCTCAGCTTGGATAGAAAGCCTTCTGTCTTTGGATTTTTCCAAGAGCTTTTCGAAGGATTTAAGTGAACGTTTGGGTTGGATGACTCAAAGACTTTTCGTTTTTGCTGACAGAGGTTACTCGAGTGTAGAGCTTGTATTGTAAGTAGAGTTCTCATGTTAGAATGTATTTTTTTAGATCTGTATTGGTGTGTGTAGACAGTAAGAATCAAGTTTTATATATATTGGTTCATGTTTTGATGTTCCTGTAAGCTGGCCATTTTGACTTTCATTGTGGAGAGAGCTGGTCTTCAGAAGGAAAAAAGAACTTGAATTTGGATTACTGAACCAAAATCAACAAGAATTGGATTAAAACTGTTTTTTAAAATTAATCTAGCTAATCATAGAAGACAAATAACCGTACAAGCACACACTGACACCGAAGGCAGTGGCTACCCTAACTTGCAATATGCAGTCATAACTCTAGGAAGGTCCACCATAGACAGGTTGCCAGTCCATCACATGGAGCCAGAGGGCAGACAATGTGACCTTGCAACTGATTATGCTGACTCTCTACTTTCTCAGCTTGGTGTCGCATACAAAGCAGTTTGTTGTGAACCCTGTTGTCGGCCGAGCAGTTTACTGTTGGACACATACACGGTCTCAACAATCCACCTCTGCGAAGTGAAGTATGCCAGAGTATTTGGGGGCCTTGTCATGTCAATATGGACCAAATGAACGTCAAACCCCGTGATGAAGCTATGCTACAAAGAATTAAGGGCATCAAAGCCAAACGTAGGTCCAGCCAGGTGCTAGTGAAGTGGTCAGTGGGTGCGCATTTAGTATTTGTTATCCAGATTAAATCGCTTCTCAATTAAAGTCTTACTAGACAAAATTTTATGGATTTTGTGTGTACTCTTTATGCTTAAATGAGTTATGTACGAACCTCTTGCAACCTAGTAAATAAGACTTTTACTGAGAAACAGTTTAATTTAGATAACAAATTTCATACTAAATGCAAACCCACTGACCAGTGAATGACTAACACCTTGCTAGTCTCTGGTTGGACCCATTTGTTGCGTCCATGTGAAGGACTGGCGACCTGTCTAGGGTTGACCTTGCTAGAGATCCGTGTCTTCCCCTTGCAACCTAGCATCAGGATCAATCGAGTAAAGACGATAGATGGTTTGGAAGTTAAAACAAATGTATTCCATGACAGTATTATTTTATGGATGTCAAACTTGTAGTCAATGAGTAAACGTGGCGTAATGAACATCCCACACAACTCCGTACCTCTCGTCAGCCAGTGGCAACAGTAAAGCCTGGAGACGGCGACGGCTTGCTGTAGCCTCACAGGCTGACATTTTGTCTGGTTGAGAGGCGTATCTGTGTGTGGTTCAGTGAGTGTGTAAAAGGTAGGTGGTGGGGGCTCCTCTGTTTACTGGGCACTCTGCCTTCACAAACAGCCCTTGTCTTCACCTCGGAACAACAGGAGACATGACAGCCATACGGTCCCCCTGCAGCTGGCTAATTGTGTGCAGCATGATGGTGGAGTGGCTGCTCTTGGTTCTCCTTCCGCTCCGACCTGATAATGGAAGGAGGAGACGTGGCTTTGTGTGTCTCATGGGTCTGCGCTGACACAGAACCAGAAGAGCTAGTCTGCACTTTGACTGATCTGAAAACTTCCACTGTTTCAGTTTTAAACATTCAGCACCTTTTGAAAGTGGAATATGCAACTTTTAGATTAACCTTCTTAGCTATCACTTTTGGCAAAAGGCTGTGTTTTATATGATAGACTGTTAGGGCCAGGCTAAGAAAAAAAGAATTAAATTACAGGAATACAAAGATGTTGTATGACAGTAAGTCGAAGTATTATGAAAATAAGGTAATAATACGATGAGAATAAAGTTGTAATAATGCAAGAATATGGTCATAATGTTTCCAGAATAAAATCATATTAGAAGACAGAAGTGTACTTCATTGCAGTGACATTTTATTAATCAATTTTTTTCTTTTAAATTACTTATTTTCTCATTTCCTCATCATAAAATCTCTTCCAAATTACATGTTTTAATGTTTTCCACAAGGTGAAGACATTTTCCTATTCGATTTACAATCCACCGAACTGCATGCGTGGGATGAAAAATAAATAAAACAACATTTCTGATGACTTTTTAATGACTTTGCTCCAAAACTAAAAACTGACAGAACTGATGTTGCTGCCAATTTCGGATATTTCCAGAGCTCAGATAACACCAATTGGACGAAAATGGATTAAAAACCCCCCAAGAAACTCACTTAGATTTAGGATATTCCAAATCGTTCTACATTGCAGTTTACTTAAAATATCACGACTAAATAGGGAGTTGCATTGAATGAGTAAGACTGTAGAAAGTCATGGAAACTGTTCTTGCGGGAGCAATGCAGAAAACACAACAGTAACAACAGATTTGTGCCGTTTTATTTGAGGAGCGCGCCTGGCATCGTTTCTTAATACTAAATTTGTTTATGTTTGCTCTGAACTATGGAAACTCTTCGAATGTTTTGGAGATGCACCTCAGTAGTAGAGACTTTCGGGAGTCATCTTGTTTTCATTTCCCAGATATAGTGATAACTCATGAAGCTCTGTACTACCACAAGAGGAGGATTAATAGTAGAGCCTAGTGGCTGTCTAGTCTAGTCCTGTTTTTTTTTGTTTATTTTAATCTGATAATATTTAAAACAGGAGCTGATGGCATGAGATAACCAATTAAAACAACTGGCATAAATATAAATGAGAAAATCAGAAAACATAATATAATCAACATTTTTAAGACAAGTGCCACGTTATTAAAGTTAAAAAAATAAGTCACAAGTTACTAATTTCATTAAACAACTCCTGACCTCTTAGTTCATGGCAGTATTTATATAACTTTAAACAAAGAAGTGTTTGTTTAAATCTCTTAGAGGAAGTGTTTTGCTCTCCACCACTCTGTGGGGGTCAAGAGGTCGTTTCCACATCATTTGGACTTCATCAGTTTCACAGCAAAAAAGGATAATTTTCAAGTTTGAGACGGAGTTTTACCAACGAGCGCCTCACCCCGAGGTCCAAACAGTTCCAGGCTTGAGGAAACTTCAAAACCCAAGAGCTACACGATGCAAACTCCACAGGGCTCAGTCAGCGTGGTAAAGGTCAGAGGTCGCGATACCACAATTAGAAGAAGGACTGGGCAGGTGTGGCTCTGGGATGCCAGGACAAAACTTCTTCTCTCTGACGTTCAGCAAATTGCAAAGTGGTAACTGGACACGTGAAATAAGAAAACTGCAATAAGAAAAGCCAAAAGGAAAATGAAAAGGCAAATACTCTTTTTACATGGATGCAAGATATAATCCTTTACATAATCTAAAATGATTGTACAGAGATTTTATATATTGTAACCTCTTCTCTTATAATGTCTAGTTGACAGAAATATAAACTGTATTTTTTACAGCATTAAAAATGAAAAAAAAAAGACTTTTTTTTCATCTTAGTAATATCCTCATTGTTAAATTCATAACTTTAGACCACCTGAGATGACTTTCTGTCATAATTATTAAAATTATTTGTACGTTTTTACCAGTGGATCATAATCACTTTTTAAAATTTTAGTAATGTCTTGATTATTAAATTCACTGTTAGCATAACTCTATACCACTTAAATGACTTTTTCTTATCATTATTGAAAGACATAACTATTTGTCTCTTTTGTCGGTGGATCGTAAGCAGGTTGTAGGTAAAGTTATAAATTAAGAACAAAGAAGTATGAAAAATAAAAATAATGAAAAAGAAAATAGACTCTAAAGTATTGAAAACAGCATTTAAACTCAGTCTGTTCAGCAACTCATCTAAAGGTGAGGAGTATTAACTCTGAAAAATGTAAATGTGTGTATAAATCTACTTTTCAAATCAATTTGTCAGACATTGACACTCCCTTTTTATCTAGGGCCCTTGTTTCCACCTTGGAGGCAAATAAAACCTTACGGATCCAGGAGCTATAAAACAGCATCTGTGCGAGAAGCAAACAAATGAAACCAAATTATTATTAGATGATTCACGGGGAAGCGGCTGGCTTTGATCTGGCGGTGGATCACTAAATGGTATCCGCTCCAAAGCCAAACGCCCCCGGACAGCCAGAGTGTTGGCTGAATACAGCGAACTTTGTGCTTCAGGCGAGATTTTTGTCACTTTCCGTCGAAATCCAAGAGTCATGCAGTCCAAAAAAAAAAGAAAATGTCCCGCTGTTAAGAGGACTCGAACATCACAAGGAAACTTGAACCATTCAAACTGTGAGCAGCGGGGTAACAGTGCGACTGTCACTGTCATGGAAAAGCAGTGCAGATGAATATTTTCTCTGTACAGCAGCAAAGAAAAACAGTCCTTTACTCCCCCACTCCCCTTCAACCGACTCTGATTTCCCTCTGCATCTGGGGCTTTTAACAAATTGCTCCCAAATGGACTTCAGCAAGAGTTCAGGACAGGTTGGATTACTCTGACACATGTATGTCATTTATTTCAAATCATTTTTATGCAGGGGAATATTACATGTATTACCCAGCTGCTAAGAGCAAAAACATGGCTGAGATGGCATTGGAATGGTGGACGCTAAAATCCAAACGTTGCTGTAAAAAAAGCCCTCCATCTCGAAACCGATGAATATACATAACATATTCATACGTTCAGATGTGCAGAATCAGTGACGTGATGCTGGTTGATGCTCTCCATCCTATATAGTTACATTTTTTATTGTTCCAGGAAATAAAATAGGCAGAAATTTCAGTTCTAGGTGAGCAAAATTGGTAGAGACAGGATAATATAAAGTGGTTTTATAAAGAATTGACTTACAGAGGCTTGAATACAAATGCATTTTCACATATTCATTTATAAGAAACAATCTGGACCATTTTTCAATTAAATCACAATTATGAGCTTCTGTGTGTTTGTCTGCCATGTAAAAACTCCAACACGACTTTGATATCACGCTTCTACATCAGAGTGTTAGGGCAATTGTATTGAAGAAAGAAAAAAAAAAAGTAAATTTGCACCAAAAAAACTCTAAAACTTTGAGAAATTCCTGAGTTTGAAAAGTCAAAAATGCCAGCGTTTTTTTCTAATTAATTTTTTGCAGCAAATTTTCAGCATTTCAAACTCAAGAATTTCTGTTTTTGTTCTTCAGAAAAAACTTGAAAATTAATTTTGACATTAATCTCAAAATTTGTAAAAAATTTTGTAGCAAATTTAACATTTTTCAAACTCAGGAATTTCCAAGTTTTTTCCCCAATAAGCCAGTGTACTTTATTGGATTTTTTACAATAAATATAAGTTTTTTCTAGAAAATTTCTGAGACGATTCTCAGATTTTCTGAGTTTTTTTGGTGGAAATTTACATTTATTTATTTATTTTTTCTACAGTGGTCTTACAATACAATAGCAATGCATGCCACACTTTCAGCATTTTTATTTAGAAGAAATGTTTCCCTTTTCCTTCCACCTCTCTATTGGTCTCCATTGTAAAAAAAATTCCAAGAGAATTCATTGATTAGATATCATGGTTTCCATTTTGTGTATGGGATATTGTTGCTTTTCCAATGTCAGAAGTCATTTACATATTAACAGAAAATACAGAGAAAAAGCAACAAGCAGGAGAAAAACAAAAAAAGTGAAACCACATATGAAGGCGAGGGCCTTCTGGATGAAGCGCTGTGTCGATGTGGCCCGCAAGTAACTGAATGAATTTGCGTAAAATACCCAGTGGAAATACATTTTACATAGCAAAGCAAATAGAAAACGAAATAAACAGGAAGAAAGGAAATGTCAGGCTGGCTGAAGACGCCGTGAGAACAGCCCTGCTTCAGGTCTAACCTTCACACCGAGCAGTACAATAAGCTGATCAAAGCCAGTGACCCAGTTTCTCCTGCCTAATTCAATCTCGCCCAAAAACGTTCCTTTAGGGAACGAGAAGGGAGTCCCTGAAACAGCAGGAATCCCCGAGGAGGAAGCAGAATGTCGAGGAAGAGCTACAAGCACCAACAGAGAGTGAAAAAAACAAAAAAAACCCAACTCAAAAGCGAGCTGCAGGTAGCCAGCCGCACCCCCCATCACGTCTCTTTATGGTTGTGTTCATCAAACTTTAACGGCACAGATGAACTCCTCGGAGGAAAATATTGTGCTTGGAGAACAGTGATGATGAAAAGCCCCCAAATGCATCTGACAAGGAGTAAATATTGAATTGAAAGACAAACAAGGTGAATGCCCTTCATTTTTCATGCCAACGGGGAGACAAAGAAACCTGAGAGTGTTGAAAACAACATGCCTCATCTGACTGGCTCCCCCGACTCAGATGCACAGGAGACGGTGGTCAGGGCAAACTCACCACCACTACGCCTCAGTTCTCTGCTTGACTTAGTTTGAGGTTTAGTTCAAGCAAAACCACAAGCTGCGTCTGTGGTTTAGCTAAACCTCACTACCGGATGAGACCGTTTGTGTGACTGGTTCACAGAGACACGTGAAGAGCAGAGGTGTGTCGTTAGCAGCTTTCATTCAGAGGAACACGGTTGGAACCAGGGTTATAACAGTTTTGGATTTTTCTGTATACTTTTGGTTTTATGTTGTTGTGACTTTTTGTTTTAATTAGTTTTTACAATGTGTTTGCTAGTTTTTATTAGTTGAAAAGGGTTCAGTTTTACTTTGGGTTTTATTACTTGCAGTAGTAATTTTAATGTTTTTCATGTGTTTGTTCATTTTCAGGTGCAGAATTCAAAGTACAATTGTGAGTGATGGTAAGTCTTGTATTGACGGAGGTGGCGGCGTCATGTCGGACGGCTGTTTTGCTACAAAAGGAACAAAATAGATGGCATCATGGGGACAGAAAATTATACAGAAATATTAAATAAACATCTCAAGGCATTAACCAGCCAGCTTGGCCACAAATTGGCAAATTTAGTGAAGTCAGTTTTAAGGGAACTTCATTTTCACAAACTTGTGGTTGCGACCATGGACTACTTCAGTTCCTTAACTCTCGTCACGTCGCACTTGGTGGATGACAAGAATGTGGCCCCACTGCATCAATTTCAAATTACGTGCTTAATTATGTTTGTGCATTGTGATTTAGATTTTCTCAGACAACGCCTCTTGGGCAAAGAAACAAACAAGCAAACCCACTTCAAGTCAACACTCTCTAGTGACTTGCAGAGAAGCAAACGCACCGTGCAGCGTGACCTGATGCGTCTGGGACGAAGACGTGCTGCTGCTGACCGAGTGAGACGAAAGAAACCCAGAGACGGGCTCAGCTGTAAGCAGGCTTGTCGAATACACAACATCTGTCATGATTTGCTAAAGGTTAAACATTTGACAGTCAAACATGGAGAACCAACATTTAGCTTATTCTTGTTAAACATGGGGAACCAATATGTAGTTTCATACTTTTACCTTTTCGTCTTTCCATTGGTTTGTTGTTTGTATTTCCTAATGCAGTTCATGTTGTTTCCAGCAATATGAACTGCCATGTTACTGGAAATGGGCTATATAAATACAATTATCATAACATTACCTTACATTGACTTTAAAAACCTTTTCCAGTAGCTTCATTTCCATTACAAATGTGCAAAAAATGCCAAGGTAGGAAAAATACAATTTTGCAATTGCTGTGTTTCCATTAAAGAAACGCAATTAAAAATACAAGGGGATTTATTTGTTCATGCGATAAAGTCATTAAAAAACGATTCGTCGACTACTTCCTGTCCTCTTCTTCACGGTTTGCGTCAGTGGCAACATCCTGCTGATCATACGACATGTATGACCCGAAAAAAAGTGCTTCCATTGAGACCAAATGTGGACCCTTTGGACAAACATGTAAAAAGTCTAGATGTAAATCCATTTTGTAATCAGATTACTGTTCACAAACGCGGCGGTGAAAGCTGGTTAAAAGAAGCAGAGTTACATCTGTCATCTCATGAAATTGTACAATCTATTAACTTGGGGTCATTACAAATCCATGCTACACTTTTCAGGTAATATTTGTAAAAAACAAACAAAAAAAATTCTTTCAGTTCCCAACTATGTGTTCCTATGTGTTGATCTTATTAAAAATCTCCTTATCATAGAAATCAGTACTTTCTCTGCCTCTAGCATCACAAAACCTCCAAAAGTTTAAAAAGTACGTAAAGGTTTGCTAGCAGCTATGCTCTTGTAAATTTTCTTACAAACTAATTTCACAAACTCTCAAAAATCTTATGACTTTCATAAGGTTTGTTTAATTATTGGGCATTGGAGAGGCTACATAGACAGGAGGTATTATCAGAAAACCGTGAAGTTTTTGTTTTTACAACTTCTGTTTGCCTCTTGTACACAGCTAGATTACTACCACATAAGCATTGTTTCCAATTATCAACCAGCACTCTGTTTATTACTGCCATGTGTAACGTAGATGACAGCACCACCTTCTGATGACCCTCTACAGGCTCGTTCGTTTGCCGCAAAGCCAAGAATTAAAAAGAGTTGGATTTTCACAGAACGTCTGCCTCAGATTCTCGTCACGACTAAACAGAAACAGAAGCAGTGCACAGCTTTAGAAGAAGACATGAGCGAGGTCCAAAAACAGAAATAATAACATAACACCTGAGGAAGAATATTTTAAATCTCCCCACACCTCCAGTCAGCACCAATTAACAGTAGTTGAAAGGCAAAACTGACCACTTACTTGTTAGCAACAGTGCCTCTTTCAAACTGACAGTTTACCGTCTCCCGTGCCTTTTTTGGGGGAGTCTTACAGATTGCTACCGAATAGGGTGCATTCACATTTAGCACCACCACTGAAAAGGGTTTTTCTTCATTTCTTTCACACTCAGCTGGTGTGTTAGTGTTGCCATCTGCAGCTAACTGCTCCGTCTATTGTACCACTCCCCACAGTCCTTTAGCTCTCAGAAAATGCTCCAAGTGAAGCTTCCAAGCTGCCTGCTTCTCAGTTTGTCAATTAACAGTTTGTCTTTTATTGGGAATCCCACAACCCTGTTTATGACTCACAAAATCCATGTTTAGCAGCCTTTCCTTTGGGCCCATAACATGTTGTTTTCTTATATTGCAGTGTGTTACACAACAGTGCCTCCAGAGAGGGTGATGTACTTGCAATATGTGTTGTAAACTTACTATTACTACATGTGTGACATGTGTAAGTCTGCATAGACCAGGCTGTCCTTACAGACCAAGTGGCTGGGCAATAAGGAGTCAAGAGAGAGAGGACAGCAGGACACAATGACAATGCTGAAAGAGTTATGAGCTTCAGCATCCGAGATGGAAGACAGTCAACTGTTTCATGGCGTCTTTCAAAACTTTATGGGTGAGTAGCGATGAGAAATCCACTGTTTGTGTTTCCACTGACCATGGTGACCAAGCGTGCAAATTGGAATTCTGAAAATTCCTTAGTAGAAACACACCAATTTCGCCACATTGTTCGATACAACGTTTTTGTGCTACAATGAGGTGTTTCTCTTAAAAAGTTCACAAAACTACAATGCAAACACACAAGTCATGGGATCAACAGTCGGATGTTACTACTGGCGGAAAAGACGAAGAAGATGACAGGAAGTAGCGGGAGGATGATGGCACTGCATGTTCTTTAATGAGCAATCTTGTGAACTTATTCAAGTGTTGCATTTCTTTACCAGTAGTTCAAATTTGTCCTCTGTAGAGGACATTTGTAAAATTGAATATTTCCCACCCACTGCATACTACTGAATTAATTCCTTTTGGTATCTACAGAGAACATTTAATGATACCAAATGTGAAGGGGTGGGGCTTTTGAACCTTCCTTTTCCTCATTCAGAAAAAATGGAGTCCATCAGTACAAGCACATTTTATGGGAAGAGAAAAAGTAAGTGCATAATACTTTTTATTGTGCAAATTTTGGTTTAAAATGTTGTTGGCATAATCTAAATCAGTCTCTTAGCAGCATATTAAAACATTCTATGAAGTATTTGGACTGTATTTTATCGTAGTATTTGAAAGTTGAAAAATTGTCCTCTGTAGTGGACATTTGTAGTTATTTCTTCTGTTTTGTTCTGATTTTTTTCTCTGTTGATTGTTTAAAATGAAAAGAAAGGAAGTCGTTCTCAGATGGAGAGAGAATTGTATTGTTGATTATTGATGGATGGCTGCACAGTGGCACAGTTGGTAGCGCTGTTGCCTTGCAGCGAGAAGGTCCTGGGTTAAACTCCCGGCCCAGGGTCTTTCTGCATGGAGTTTACATGTTACCATACCATATCATACCAACTTTATTTATAAAGCACTTCATACACCATGAGGACCGAGGTGCTGTAACACAATCACAAAATACAACACAATGTAGAATAGACAAGAGAAAAAACACAAATTACACATGAATTCACAGACAGAACAAGACAGCGAAAAAAACATCTCAGATTGTGTCAAACGTCAAGGAAAAAAGATAAGTCTTTAGCAGGGACTTAAAAGCAGCAGGTGAGGAGGCCTGTCTTATGTCCAACGGAAGGTCATTCCATAGCTTGGGAGCTGCCACAGAAAAAGCACGATCCCCTCTGAGTTTGTATTGAGTCTTTGGCACCTTGACGAGCAACTGACCAGCTGACCTGAGGGAACGGGAGGGTATGTAAGAATGTAGCAGCTCAGACAAATAGGAAGGGGCAAGGCCATTTAGAGCTTTAAAAACAAATAAAAGAATTTTAAAATTAATCCTAAAATGTACTG
>CAEGAG010035158.1:0-16957 GCA_903067065.1 Brachyrhaphis terrabensis
GGAAATAGTAACACAAATAGCAGCTGCATCTAATTAACCGAGCTTAATAGCTTAATGCTAAACGGCTAACGTTTAGCCCTCAACAATACAAGATCCATGAACGAGATGTAGCAAATATGAACGGGAAGCCACCCAGAAAAAGCATAGGGCGCACTGTCGGCTTTTGAGAAAATTGAAGGCTTTTAGGTGCGCCTTATAGTGCGGAAAATGCGTAATTTGTGCTGTTCTCCTTCTTCCCTTTTAGATCCATTTAAGTTCTACACAGCTAACACCACTAATACGGCACTGAGCCACGTATTAATATCTTCTCTTCTACCTTTTTGATTTTTGTATTTGTCCGTTTTTAAAAAAATCCCTCCTGTGTAAGTGGGCTTTAAAGTGGAATAGGAAAATAAAGAGTATGTTTTTCCAGGGAGCAATAATAATAGCGGGTCAATACTCCCAAAGATTCTCTAAATAAGCCTTATCCAACAGCTACAATTGCATCACAACATCGGATTCCCGTTGAGCTGCAAACTGCCTCTTCTGATTTTATTCCAGCATCGCTTTTTTTACGAAGGTTTAAAGGAGTTTTTTTTTTTTTTTTCTAGACCGAAGTCTATTGCATGACCAAGAACCCAAATGTGACAACTGTTTCAGTGTATGTAAAAGAAACATTCATTGGACATATTTAAATGGAAATGTAATTTACTGCCAGTCTTTATCTGTATCAGTAAAATACTTCAAGAAAAAGACAAAGGAACTGGAAAGTAAATGAAAGAAGTAGAGGAATAGAAAATATGGTTTTGAAGGTGAGCTACACATAAAACAAGCATATCTTAAAATGAGGAAGCTGAAATCTAAAGCTAAATGAAAGGTACATGAGGACAAAGTAAGTTGGAAATATTGAAAATTTAAATAGTATAAAAACCAGCTAAAACAGCTTGGTTTCATAGTGGACTGCAGAGAGGAACTAAAAAGAGAAGCCAGGAAAGGCAGTGAATCCCAGACAGGCAGTTAAACTGGCATTCACACAATCAAGAGAAATACACAAAAAGAACCAGAGTTAGCAGGAGTATATTCAAGACACAACTTGTGAGTCTGAAAAACAAACATCTTAAACTGTAATGCCAATACATTCTTTCTATTCCTTATGATTTGAATCAAATGTAGGTTTTGTGAGCAAAGTTTATGTTGTAAATGTTATGTACTGTCTGTGCAACCAGTTTATTTGTACCATTAACAATTCAGCCCCAGTTAATTTCTATGCTCTTTTAAGATGTTTCTTCCACTATTTTTGTGGATAAGCAGGTGAATATCTCTTTAAAATATATGACTTCCCTTCCAACCATATATGTAGCATAGAAGTTATATTTAAAAAAAAACAAAAAAAAACAAAGCTTGGAAAAAAAGGTTGACTGATCATGTGAAGAAAAGTGAGACTCTCAGCTTTGACCCCAATGAAGACCAGAAAAAAAAAAAAATATATATATATATCCTTGTATGTATCTTCCTATGTGCAACTTTAAATAAAGTTGGCCACTAGAGTCTTGATGTTAAATGTAGATTTTTTTAACTTGATGTGGTCAAGTTAATTGAGACTTGGTCTTTTCCTACTATGGCAAATTACAGGAAAACTTCATTTCCCCAGAGTTGTTTTAAATTCCTGCGTAAGGTGCCATTGTTTTAGGTCTCCAAAACCATTGCCTCACAGACCAAAAATCTTCTGAATTTCTCTTCCTGGTTGAAGAAATCCCCACATATACCTTAGCATTGTCAGCTTATGTTTGAGACAGACACTGTGCTATCTTTTGAGGCTGTCTTTGTTTATGCCTTGCGCCTGAGTTCAGTGTTCTTTGGCCATGTGAGTTTCGGAAACTTTTGGTAGCATTGTACATTTTTCTAAGTTTATACTTGAAATAAATATGAACATTGTGAAATAGACAAAAAAGTTTGGAAAGTATTGATAGATGCCCTTGAAACGTTTACAAGTGAGGTGATTATATTAGAGGTTGTTTTTTTTTTTTTTTTTTTACTAGCTTATCATCAAACTTTTGACTGTTCTTGAATTGATGAGACAAGGGCAGTACAAACTGTGATGTGGGCTTCCAGAATATAAGAGTGCTGGAACAGTATGAGGTGAGTACTGTGAAGCAAAGAGGTAATGTCAGTTTTCTACAAGTATCACAAGGTTAAGTTAAGTTTAACTACAGAATTTCTATTTTTTCAAGAGAAATGGTGCAACCTCAGTTGTGGGATTTTTGCTGTTTAATCAAATGTTCCTGTCATCACTCAGGTCTTAAGATATCTGATTTTTGCAAATTTTATATATTTTCAAAAGCATTACTATTACACTTCTAATTAAATAAAATTTTAAATATTTACATTCGACTTATCCAGATAGCTGAAGGCAAATCTAAACAGCAGCTTACCAAGAAAAGCAGAAGGGGACACGGTGCCGTTACTGCGAGAAACCATGACACTGATGCCGGTTTCCACGAAAGGAACAGAGAACTCCACGACCTCTGACCTCTCTTCATTAATGGTGAGGGAACCTATGGCCATGTCAGCCCTGTTGGATACAACCTAGAAAACACAACACCTGAAATTAAATTTACAAGACTTTTGATGAAATAGTTTATGTGAAACTGACAAATCAAAAAATGTTCACTCACAGATGAAGCCTTAAAACTATAAATGGTGCTAAAATGAACATACAGTTTATAGGATAATACTCCCAATATTTTAGTAAAGTTGTTATGAAGTTGAAATATTGTTTGACTAAATAATGTTTTCTACATAATTTTCGTAATCAAATCTGAATGCAGAAACATTCGACATCAGTAAACTCATCAATCTTTGACAAAACAATTTGCTGCTTTATGTTTTTTCTCAGAATACTACAATATAGTCTTTGTTAAAGAACTAAGTCCTGGATTTGAATTTCTCTTCTTTCGTTGAACATGAATCAGAGCTGTGTTCCTCTTCGAAGCTCCTCTGGCAGCAATAATTGTGGCTCAGGTGGTCAGCAGGTGAAGAAATGAGGGAATTCGCAGCTCTGTCATGTTTCACCTGGCAGGGAACAGGGGTTGCATGACGGCAACTGAGGGACTGTGAAGGTTAGAGAAGCTGGATGCTGACCAGGAGTTCATTATTCTGCTGTGGCTTGACACAAAGAATCTGTGAAACAATAAAGGCTTTGCAGTGTCTGAGCCAACACCACTGAGATGCCTTTAACCATGCTCTTAGGTCCTGAAACTTTTCTTTGCTTTCTACTGACACTGACACTTTTCTTGTTTCTGTACTTCCTTGAATACTTACAAGTTTACTTTACAGTCTTATCATTGTAAGTACACATATATATTTTTTTTTCTACCTATGCTGCATGTTCCTTATCAACATCCATCTATACATATATTCTTCCATTTCTCAAACCATACATCCCTCTCCCCACTGAAACACTCCAACTTCATGTTTTAAGGAACTGATATACGCTCACAGACCAGAAGGGATACTTAGTCCTCCCTGTGTATTGTGGGTCAGCCCTGAGGTCTTCTCTCAGTAGGGCAAGCCTTGAAAACCTCAAAGGTGAGGCACACAGGAGGAATCTGACATCATGATCAAATGCCAGAACTACCTCAACTGACTCTCCTTTTGATGTGGAGGAGCATTTACTCCAACTCCCACTGCATTACTGAGCTCTTTATTATTCCCTTAAAAAAGAAAAAAAATACCAACATTCTTTTGGGCCCGGACATTTCCTACTTCACAAAAACTTGAGTGAAGAACTCCTAGGAAGTCTGCATGGATCCTTCCTTCTGCAGAATTTGACAGTGTAGTGATTACATCATACTTCTCAGACACAATACAAAAAGAAAGTTCTGTCCAGAATAAGAGTAAATAATAAACTGCAAGAACTAACAAAGATTGTAAGAACAGAATGTCATTTTGGTGAGAACTTTGCTTTTTAGCTCAACTCTTTCTTCACAATGAGACTCATGTTAACTTCTTCTTTGTTGCATCTAATATTAGTTAGAATAATCAGTGTAGGTTATATATGTTGGTGTTGCTGAGGATAATTTTAAAATTAGATGTTTCCTGAACTAAGATGTATAAAATATCTATCATCAGCTCACATCTTTTCAGTGAATAAATGTCAAAATATTCAGTGAGGTGTTCATGTACCATCCTATTTTTGTATTTTGGGACATTTTTAATGTGCACTTGTGGATATATGCATATAGTCACAGAGGTTGGAAACTGCTGTTTGCCTGATGATAATGTTCCTTTATTCCTAATATTAAATTCAGTATTTCAATATGTTTATTCCAGGGTGATGTTAATTACAGATATGTTGAATTCAAAATATCAAAAATAAAATCCTAATTAAATCTGAAGCGGATTGAGGGGAATCCCTTATGTTGCCGTCACATACAGCTGAGTAACTGCACAGCAATAAGTGAAAATGGAGATCCAGTACTCTACAACCTATATAGCTAAAATAACCCAAGCATATTTTCTAATATCATAAAAATATTTTTGAAATGTCAAAGCATTATTTTTCAGACTTATAAACTGAACCCTAATAGCCCAATGTCCATTGAATTCTGAATTTATTATTATGGATTCATTTGTACATATAGTACAAATTTGTACATTTGGGAATAGATCTGCGGTATCTTTTAACAAGGTCTTTGGTCCAATGACCTCTATCATAAATCCAACTTTGATCTACATTTCTCCAGTGGCATTCAACAATTTGATCCTTTCTTTCACTTTTAATTGCATGTCAGTCATTTCAGTGACAAAGAAACTGCTGAGACACAATGTGCAGAAGAAACAATAGGCACTCAATCAACTTCAGAAAAAAAAGTGCAAGGGATTAAACCTATGAAGTTAATTAAAAAAAATCAATTGCTTCTGGCTGAATGATCAGGAGACAGCTAAAAGAAAACTACTACAGGAATCCCTGGACATATAGGTACTCTACTTTTTATGACATTTCAATAGTGTCATCTTTTCTTGTCAGAATCATTCAAAATTTGTTATTCATCCTGTTTTTTCAGGTATCATTTTAGATATCTGAACACAGCCATGGCTGAAAGCATCACCTGTGACACTTTTCTTCAGGAAATGCTTAATTCCAGCAAAGACTTCATACTGGGCACAAAAATGATTCTCTCAGGATGACTCAGCATGTAGGGTGAGAAAATGTTAAGAATGTTGGAAATTACTGCCTGATTGGAAAGCACTTACACAGGAAGAATAAGTGCAGGGCTCAGGGACACAATGAGAAATAGCAGAACTGTTGGTTTAAAAGGAAGCGTTCACTATCTGTAAAAGGACACTGAGGTCTGGATGAAAATAGAAATAAAATACGAAAGGACAGCTTTGAGGGTATTCTTTTAAAAGGTGTTGCTGCAGCACGTCCTGCTGGTCATGCAGCAGGAAGTGGCGAAGGAAAGGATGGCATGAGTTGCTGCCCCTGCTCACAATGTGTTTGTGTGATACCGTAATTAAGCAACTTAATGAGTTACAGAGAGTTAATGAGAGTTGCTAGACTGGAGACAGCTGGAGACATGGAGAGAGAGATGGAAACACTAACAGAGGAAAAGAAACCACCTGCATCTCTGACACTTCTGAAACATCCATCCATTTTCTGTATACCCTTGTCCCTAATGGGGTCGGGAGGGGTGCTGGTGCCTATCTCCAGCTAATGTTCCGGACGAGAGGCGGGGTACATCCTGGATAGGTCACCAGACTGTGGCAGGGCAACACAGAGACAGACAGGACAAACAACCATGCAAACACACGCACTCACATCTAGGGAGAATTTAGAAAGACCAATTAACGTAACAGTCATGTTTTTTGGACTGTGGGAGGAAACCAGAGTACCTGGAGAGAACTCACGCAGGCACAGGGAGAACATGCAAACTCCGTGCAGAAAGACCCCTGGCCGGGAATCAAACCCAGGACCTTCTTGCTGAAAGGCAATAGTGCTACCAACTGCGCCACTGTGCAGCCCACTTCTGAAGCAGTGATGAAAAAAAAAAAAAAAAACATATGGACAATACCCTCAGCTAATAAGTCTTGACCAAAAGAGAAGTAAAGTCCCATTTCTTCAAAAATATGTGCCAGCCTCCATTCACTCCATTTAAAAAAGATTTAAAAGATTCTGACTATCTTTTAAAGTGAAGCTTCATTAAAAATTCTTCAGACTTTCTCAAGGTCTGCTTTGATAGTCATTTCTTGTCCACTTTGTTTACTTGATCATGAAAGCACTCACATAAGGTGTGATTGAAATAATGAAATGGAAGACTGGAAACTGGGAAATAAAGTCTACAGTAAAAGTATTGTCTAAAAAAAAAAACCTAGTGTATGAAAATCATGTCTTTAAGAAGCAGATCCCAAATCAAACAAGACCTGGAATGTGATGTGAGAGATGCATCATCCTTCAGTAGATCATGTAATATATGCCAAGTTGTCAACTAATAGCTCTTGGGGAATCACTTTGTTGATGCTAAAATAGTATTTTCTGCATGTCAGACTGGTTTATCATTAGGATTTTTCATGGACTCATCAAAAGAGATTGGAGGAGGTTATGTCTTTTTGACAGGCTGCTAGTGGAAAAGTGCCTAGAAATTCTACATAAAACCGTTATTTTGTTAATTTGTCTTTAAATGTTTGAATACTTTTTTGGTTTGTGCTTCAGACGTCAACAAACTGACGAAAGAAAACAGACCACAAGATAAAAGATAATCTATATTTTGATTTTTTTGAAGCTGATCAACAAATTTATGAAAATTTTTACCAAAACCAAAGGCAAGAGTTTGAAGGGGTGTATTATGTATTTTCCAGATACATGGCGATATTTTATAGCACAATTGTAGTAACTATTAGCTCTAATGGTTATGAAAATGTTGCATATATCAAAAATAACTTTGACTTCACAATTGATGCGTTGAAAGTGGCCTGTCTCTTTAAGGATTTTCCAATCATTCTGACACTGCATCTTCACCATATTGTTACAACATGCTTCTTTATTATGCTATTTACAACCATTCTTAGGATCAGTGGGCTGAGAACGTGGGCAGTACTGCAGTTTCACAGAACCTGTTGCCCATCAACATATCTTTTTGTAAACCTTTAACTCCTAAACGAGTCGGTGACTCGGTCAAATTTGCAGTATTGTAATTCTGCTACACTTTGCGCTATCTGAAAAATTCCAATGGTTTCTAAAAGGGTTTTTTAAAGGGTTGCACTTTCCTGCCAATATCGGGTTAGTACGGTAATTGCATCCCTGCTATAGCAGGGAGTGAAATTAATCTAATGGGCAAGCTTTCATTAGACGGTAAATTGTAAAAATAATTTGCTAGACATTGAATGTTCCTGTTGTTATGGGTAAATGGGCAAATATATTTACTCACAGGACATTTAAAGAACAGAGTACAATTAAAATACGGTAAGCAAAAACATCCAGGCGGACATTTTAAATGTAGGACATAGAGTGCAAACTTTGTTGTAGCTTGCTAACAAATTCCAAATGATTAAGATGTCAAGATTTTTACATAAATGTGTGTCCGCCTTAAAATGTCTAAGTGGCCATTGTGACGCTGGAAAAGTCCTAGTTTTTGTATAGCATCAAGTGGTAGGTGTCAGATTGCCATTTATGGTTTTTGGCAGCAGAAAATACAAGCTTGGATAAATGCTTCCAAAAGTTCAATTCACTGAGCTATTAACACAGTCATAGCAGACCAGGGAATGCAAAACAATATTCTTTTAAAACACATCTGGCTTGTTCTAAAGAAAGACTAATACCACTTCAATCAGCCATAAAGGTTTTTGAGTGGTTGTTACAAATGACCCATGGAGGCAGCTCAGTGTCAGTTTCTTTGGTAGTGAGTTTACTTTAAGAAACGTGGCTACAGAAAAAAAAAATGAGTATGAAAGAAACCAATCTTCAAATTTCAGAGTTTTGTTCTTGAGTTAGACACTTGTACAAAAACCAGAGGTCAAAAGCGACCTCTTCTCTTAAAGATTTGCTCATCTCTGCCAAAACATATTTAAAAGTGATTTTTTTTTCTCTTTGAAATGTGTTTCGAAGGGATTTGGGATTCCACTGAATGGAGCAGTCATTGTTCAGTGAGACCTTAATCCTACAGACTTCCTGAAGAAATTGTACATTGCTATCAAAGGTAATGATCATGTCATTTTGAGCCTGCTGCAGACATTTAAATTAAGTCCCAATTTACATCTAAAAGACACTGACAGAAGTTGTTTCATTCAATGAACAGGAATCGTACAAACAAGTCACTGGTTCTCATTCATTAGCCTTTAACTTTGAAACATGAAGCCATGCAACTACCAAGCTATGGTGTGTTTCTATGTAATTGGAACAAATTTTAGTGGGTAATCAAAATCAGATTACATTTTAACAGTCACTAAGTGACCCAAGTGTCATTTGGTAATTATTAACGAGATAATTATTTGGTAATTAATGGACTGTAAAACAGTGAACAAGAAATAGTTACCAGCCAGATAAATTAATAGTTCAAAATATTACATTTTGTTTTTAATATGCCATTTAAAATTTTGAAATGATTCTTACTTTTCTAAAATTTTGCTTTCTTTTTTAAGCAGAAATGCAACCTGTGTAAAATACTGTTGTCTCAATAAATGTTACATTTTGTTAGATAAAAATCAACACACAGGATTCACTGAGAAAGAGACTTTCAGCATTTCAGAGCATCTAAATTCATGAAGAACTCTACTTTAAAAACAAGCCTTCTCAATGTAATTGCCTGAATATGTAAAGTATTGTAAAGTCAAAATCACATTTTGGTAATATTATGGATCTCACCTCTCCAACCATGCCATTCCACTCCCCATCAATGTTTTTCCCATGTCTGCCATTTGTCACTAGGTAAAGATCATAGGTGAAGCCTACAATCTTAGCCAAGCGCTTTAGAACATCAATGCAAAACCCTTTACAGCAGTGCTTCATGGTTGCAGCTCCGTCCAACACCAAACTAAGAAACATAATGGGAGAAAGGACACATATTAGTAAAAACATCATATTTTAACAGTAGTAAGATGGCAAAACCTAAGGAGAATGTCCAAAAAACCTGAGTAAGTAAAGGCATTTCAAACCATATTAAGGAAGATGGAAGAAAAAGAAGGCAGACTTGTAAATTATTAGCGAGTGACTTTGAGTGGATCAATATTGGGCCAGTGCATTTGGAGAAGGGATGTTTTGATAACTCCAGCAGCTATATTTTTTCTAAAATGTTCTGTATAATTAAAGTAAAATGTGTGTTTTGCTCCTAGGTTTTATTCAAAACACACTAGATTTCGGCAATGAGACTGCTTTTCGGACTTTAGGCAGCAAACGCCTCAGCGTGATGTGCAAGCTACACATAGAAGAATTCAAGTACTTTTTGATGACTATCAGTCAAGTGGCTGCAGTGGCCTCCATCAGCTCTCCATAGCAAGAGTGAGTTTGATGGCCTCTCAGACACTTAGCTATTGTAACCTCTTGACTGTGTTGCCAAGCAACTCAGTCTGAACTCTGGGGGAAATTGTTTCAATTAGAAGCTGCAATCACATTGGGAAAGAAAAATGGGACAAATCACCTTCTGAAAGAAGGTGATTTAGTTGTAAGAATCTTTCAAATGTGTCCTGATCTTTGTAGAAACCTAATGGAATACAGACGACTGAGCTGCAGAAGTTTTAATTAGAAATTGCATCATCTCAATTAACATTAATTAAATTTTAACCATTAGCGTATTAAAGAATTTCATATAGGCTGCAAGCTACAATGTGCGCAGAACCAATGCAGCTTGGGTGTGTAGCAAATAATTGCATGACTTCGCAAAATGATTTCTCATTATTACAAATGCAGAGAAATATAATTATGTGCCAACAGTTAAGAAATCTGAGACTTTAACTATCTCTTGATACCTGATGTTGGTGATTACTATGGATTTTGTGTTAGCTAGTCATTTCACTCTTTAAGCCATTAATCGATGAAGAATAAACTCATTACCTCTTTAACACCTAAAATATATGCAGGTGGGAAAAAGAGTTTACAAATGAATGACCAGGAGGCCAGAACACACACACATACACGCGGACGCAAACACAAATGTGGAATCTGTCTTTATTTGACAACATTCATTTAAAATTAACTGTATGAACATATAAAAATAAATAATCTGCACCAATTTAGGTTATATTGTATGTGGGACATGAAACATCCTATTTGCTATTCCAGTTGTAGTTCATTTTCGACTTCATGAAATGTTCAAAATTTCTCTAATAACTACGGCATTTAAACTACTTAACAGCATATACCCCCATATTTACCCTTTTAGGGATGCAGTGTTGCTTCACTGGCTGTAATACTCTGTATAAAACTTCTTTCTTGTTTATTATTTGCATTGATTAAAAACAGCAGTTATCCTTGGTTTACGTTATAGTTTCAGTTTTGCAGTTTTAATGGACAGTTTTAACAGACTATTGTTCCCATAAATGTTTGCTTTGATCTGTTAACGTTCTTTTATTGTTTGCATAAATGCTGGGAAGAAAATTATCTAATCCCCCAGAACAATTCAAAATCTGTTTATATATCTGTATCAATGAATTTGAGTGGAAAACTATTTCATTAAACATTCTCTGTTTGTACAGTTCATCTTAGGATGATGTAGACGGTGGCCATAAAGTTTAATAACTGCTTCAGGAACGTCAGCTTGAGAATTGGAGGAAGATGCTGAGATGTTGAACCTTTTTCTTTTTATGAAGCTGGTTGTTAGAAAAAACATTACGTCACGGTTGGCAATTGATCAACTATAGTCAATTAAAAATGCCAGAAACTTTACCATACTTTCTTATTACCTCTGTTTATAGCCACAAGAACATATTATTTCCAAGCACCCCAAAAAAGTAAAATTTTAAATCATTTTATGCATTTTGTTTTACTACCTGGAATTAATAGGCAAGCGACAGGGAACCGAGTCCCGGATGCACGAGCTGGTTCCAGGGTCAGCAGGCTCCACGATGACAAAGGGCCTCTCCTCCAGGGTGACCACTCTGAGGTGCTGAGCATCGTCCAGAGGCTTCAGGAAGGAGCCGTAACGAGACCAAGGATGGTAACGCAGGCGCAGGTGTCCATTCTCCCACCAGCCAACCTGAAACATAAAAAAACAAAAATAGATCCTTCATTGTGACATCTTTAGTAAATTCAAAACCTCCTATGAATCTTTTCCTTGTATTAATTATTATTTCAAAACTATTTGTAACATTTACATTTTGTGGAACTTTATTAAAAAGGATTTAATTTTTTTTTTGCCAGCATTTCATCTTGAGATTCTTTTAGTTATTCATCTTCTAATTTCAAAATTGTCGTCCATTACTCAGAAAAAAAAAAAAATCTTGCTGATTTTGTCATATGTTCTGTTGTCCAATATCTGAGTAAAATTACATATTAAGTTGGACTAAATCACTGATCAGTAACATTTAGTTTGTATAGTGATCAGCTATTCTGTGTACATAAGCTTAGCATTTTTATTTATTTTTAGGTTGACTGTCAGTGTAGCAATTACCACAGTAATTTTAAAAGAGAAAAAAAAATCTGGTCTGAATATAGCTATAGTTTAAAACAAACTTCACAGAGCACAAACAGAAATAAAATAATTGTTTCTAGTATTTTAATGCCTCCTTTCTTACTTTTTTTTTTAATGCACAGCAGCTGAAATATGAATGATATCATTCAACCCGATCTAGACAATTTCTAATCTCAAGTTCTAGAGAACCCCTTAGTTTCAAATAAAACTTAAAATTGTTCCTTGCATTTAGATTCTGCAATTTTTCAGTCTGTAACAGGTTTTCTTCCAAGATTGCCCTGTAAGTAGATAAATCCATAATCCCATCAACTCTGGTGGAGAAAAGCATTGCCATAGCATAATGGTGCCTCCAGCATGTAGTGTGTTCATGGGAAAGTACAATTAGTTTTCCACCACAAAGCAAAAGGTTCATTTGTAGTTTCTCCTGTCTAGAAGACTGATATTTTTGCTTTATCCCCTACATGCCTTGTAGTAAACTGCAAATGAGAATTCTTTACATTTTCCTGTAATTTTCCCTCTGACATGTCTGCTGTGTTATTTGGACTTCATCATGCTGTTTATTCAGTGATGCTCTCTGAAAAATCTCCAAAGCTTTCAGAGAGCTTTATACATATACTCTTAGTATATACATATACTAAGATTGTTTAAAATGTAGTTCGTTGTAATGAGTTTTAGTTATAGACACCTGAGTACAGGAAACTGAATAAAATGCAAAGCACAATTTTCAGATTCATATGGCGCTCTGAAAAATATAAGAAAATCATTGTTATTTTTCCACCTAACAGTTACACAGTCTTGGTCTTAAAATACATTTAATTTTGTGGTTTTGATGTCACAAAGTGTGAACAAAGTGAACGAATTCTGAATACTTTTGCAGATCACTGTAAATGAAAGATATGAAGTTGGGATGGACTGCAAAAACAGGGCACTGCCAGTCTCTGAAGAGAGAATGGGGAGATATTTGGTTGTTGGTGGTTTCTGGTTATCTAAAAGCAAAATGAAAAAAAATTAGTCATCACTCAGATGTTCAAAATCAACACATGCCACTAATCAATGCAGGAACTGGCCTGAGGCAGAGTTTTAGTTCAGCCTTATCTACTTTTTTATTTCCTTTCTCTAATTTACACTTCAGTCACCTTTTGATAAGAATACTCCCTGAATCAGAAATTACAATTTAGAGTGATTACTGATGGAGTCCCTACTGCCAGAGTGAAAATAATATAAACTCCTCAATTTACCCATATGGGTTTGTTGCTTTATTTTATTTTGGAGAGATTTGTTAATCTAAAAGGAAAACATTTCACAGCAATGTCAAAATAACTTTATCTTGTATTTTAATTTTACCATGTACCCATTCCATGTATGTTACACAAGTTAACTCTAGTTCATAGGGGAGATAAATTATTGGTGGTGCACCAAAGGAAAAAAAAATACTCCTGCCACTCATTTTTCATAGTCAGTGGGTATGCAATCATCCATGAGACTCCTGTTTGCAGTGGATTTATTGTTTTCCTTTTCTGTCTAGACTCTGCTGGCCAAATTTCTGTGCATGGGAAAATAAGTAAAATTTGCAAAAAGTAAGAAAAGCAAATCATTACAATAAAAAACAGACGATCTACAGATTCTAGAGAATGCTTATCCTTCTTTTCTTATAATGCCAAATAATGAGGAATTCTAAGGAATTCCATAAAACTCCACAAACTTCTAGCCTTCTGCAAATCTAAGTCCATTCTAACTATTTCAATAGAAATTCAATGAGTAAGTAAGCACTTAAGTCTTGATTAATTAATTATCCTTAACTGGAAGTCCCTTTTTAAAAAGACATAATTCACAGTATGATTGTTTAATAACCCAATTTCAAGAAACAAAGGTGGTGTGCACTTATCAGCTCATTCTCAAACAAGCACACTTGTATCATGTTGGAAAAAATAGCTTTCATCATAGCTGAATATTCACAGACTTTCAGTCCCCCAAGACTCTGTGACCCAGCAAGTTAGCTCTTTTTTTACTTTGGTGTTTTTCCTCTCAGCCAAATGGCTACTTGGATGAAAGTTAAAACATTTTCAAGGAACAGGAAAAGAGGTCTAGTTGCCCTAGACATCCTTAAGTACTTAGGATGTCACATTATGTCGTGGATGATGCACAAATCACACTAGTGTTATTTTGCATTGAGCATGTTTATATTTGCAGCAAAAACATTAAAAACATATTTCAATTCATTTCATTGCACCTTCAGCTTCAAGTCAAATCTATTTCAAACTAATACACTCATTGTAACAGCACATAAAGTGGCGCTTACTGCTGAGAGAGACCTTTAGAAAGACTAAGAGCTACCTTGACAACATAATATGTATGTCAGGACATAAAATGTGAAAATGAAAATCTATAAAGCTTTATATTCTAGGACAACTTGTCTCTTTTACAAAAATTCAGATGCGCTCAAAGGAAAGATTTAAGAAGAAAATTGTTCGACTTGGTCATTGCATAGAAAGTAAAAGCCTTATTATAAGCTACAAGACTGGGAAAGAGAACAGGACATTACAATGTTTTACATCACTTTACCACAACACTGGTGGTTGACTCATTACTAATTTTGACTGAGAAGTGTTGAGAGTACCACAGTGGGTCTGGCTTTTGTGTGAAACTGGAGCTTGTAATTCTGTTTAACTGAACTAATTAAATCAAAGTGTAAATAGTAAATCCCTGATGCTGAGTTTTATTGCGGTTAACAAGCAGCAATGCAGTGCATATCCAAGGTCAGTGTAAAAGCACATGGAAAGACAATTTAACTACACAGTCTGCATCATATGTGATATTTTATCAGTTTTAAATGTGTTATTGAAAAAAAATAGATTCCACAAATCAGCAGGTTACATCAAATAACTCTAAAGGCTGTTTTTCTTTAAACGTCATTCTGAATTGCTTTTAGTAATTGAAAGCTAAACTAGAAGTATAGACTGACCATGATGACTTAGCCTGTGAGGTTTGATTGTAGCTTTACTAAAATTACACTCTGGTCTGTATCAATTAGGATTCTAACTTTACTGAATATATTTCAATATTAAAAAATATTGGTCATAAGACCTACAGTGACTTATATATAAAACATAAACAATGTTTTTGTTTTATATACAGGTCACTGTAGGTCTTTTGTCATATAGTGACTCATTTTACATCCCTTTGTTTTTGTCACAGCTACAAGAACATCCATTTTAATTTGATACACTACTGAATCATATAGCCCCTACATAACCCACCATAGGCATTGCTTAGATGGTCTGAGAAAAAAAAAAACTGTGACAAACAACAAAACACTAACATGTTACAGAGATGGTGAGCTGACCTAGCAACCTCAAATATTTGGAGGTAATCTCCAAACAAAATTTCTAAAATAATAATGGAAGTACAACAGAAAGATCCTTTTTTTCTTTCCTAAAATGCCAGTAAGGATTTTTTTTCTTTTGTTTTTTTTTTTGTTGTTGTTGTCTTTATTTTGAAAGACACCTGTCTTAGTTCCCAACACAAACACACTTCCTGGTAAATGAAAGTAATTCAAAAATGTAAATTTGAAAAGGGTTTGAATAATTTTGACCTTACTGTATGTGTTATTATGCAAATTTTGTAACATTTGCACAATGACCACATGAAAACAGGAACATTTTTATTTTGCAGTGAATGCAAAGTAACTACAATGTTTACATTCTAGTTGCATGTTAAACAAATCCAAAGATCCATAATGTACAGTCTCTGCATGAAGAAAAATTATTTTTTCGTGGGTAATGCTATATTTTTGTTTGGCTGTTTAGTTTCTTACACTGTGCTGCTGGCAGACGGCATGTTTGGATTGAAGATAAGGTCAGAGGTGGCACAGTGAACAAATCAAAAGCTCTAGCAGCTCTTAAAAGCTCAGGTCTGGCTTTTAAGGAAGCTTGGAGATTTGTGCTAAAACGTTTCACATTTGTTTGGTTTGAACTATGATTTTTCTTTCCTTTTTTTTTCAGCAGCCTGGGGACTGAGCTGCAATGGCGTCTCTAAACCTCTGCTGTTAAAGGCAGACAAATGTAAATGAAATATGACTCAGTTTGTATTTGACTGGATACAGAATAGTTAGATAAAGAAAATATATATGAGAAAAACGTCCAATTACCCTATAAAAATAAGAGCATCAAGTTTAAAATTCTTTAAAAATGTACATATAATTCTCAAATATAAGGGAAAGCTGTAGAAAGGTGAGTCAAAGGTGTAAATCAGTGTTGAAACAAAAGATCAACCGATTAAAGCAACTGATAGAGTTTGGTTTTATCTGGTCTTTGAAAGAAGACTTTGTGGTGATTTGGAAGATCTTTTACAGATTTTCAATGCCAGGGAGGAGATTATAACTGTGGATTTTTGTGTATTTGGTTTTATTTTAGGATTGCCATGCTAAATCATCAAAACATATATTTTTTAAAAATGTTGTTGAAAACCTTGTCTTATTATTCTTTTTGTCAGCAAAACACAAATTAAAAGAATCCTTGGAGACACATACAATTCTTCCAATTTTACTTTTAGCTTTGCATAGTTTCTTTGTATCCATCTTTCTCAGTTTCCACTGAATGGAAATTATATTTCACCTAAATTCCAATAAAGAAATCTGTGATGCATCAGAAAAGAGCAGAAAAGAATGCAGTGATGTACTTCTGTCTGTATTGAATGCTTTTGCTCTACTGTGAAGTAAAAACCTTACAGAATGAAAACAGTTAACAATTTCCCTTTTGAAAAAGGTCTCCCTCATTGACTTCTTTTTGTTTTCAGCTTTTTGTTTCCAACTTTTAACCCCTGGTCCCGTTGGTTTTGTGAAGTTGCAGTTGCTAGAACAACTGCAATTTTTTGCCTTTTCTATGTGTTTGTCCTTGTTGTTTGTCAACTGTGGCATTCTAAGATGTAAAAACCATCTTAGAATGAAAATAAGAAAATGCCATCTTATCACTGTTTTATAAGAATGTATATTCCTATATATTGTTTTCTCTATAATAGTTTATTCACCTTGAACCATGTACTGAACTCATTAAACTCAGAGAGAACGATGCACTGCATCAGGTTTTAGCTGTTTCCAACGAATTTCCCACTCAGGCAAAGTGCCATACATTTACCACTAATGTCTGCTAAAGCAAATTGAATGCATACAATGAACTGGTGAAGCACTTTGCTGCTTTCTCCTGGTTGATTTTATACCCAATGCCCTCATTACCTAAATTGGATGCTAAATACCTATATTTTAAATGAAGTATGCTATTTTCAAATAATAATCTCCACTTAGTTTAAAAACTGTTTGGCAAATTAAAAAGTGTATATATATATATATATATATATATATA
>CAEGAG010035173.1:0-10287 GCA_903067065.1 Brachyrhaphis terrabensis
ATCTTTTATAAATACAGTTTTTTGTGGTCAATATAATTTCACCATTTTATTAATATGGGTTGCCAGTTTGGATCAGGATCCTATCAAGCTATAAGAATGATAGAAAACATGCTAACAAAATGACTCAGACCTGCAGCCCAGAGGCGGTTCTAGACACAAGATAACAGAAGTGGCTCTTTGGCCACTTGTACACGTTTATGTCGGTGGAGGGGGGGTGTGGGGGGGGGGGGACGTGACATGCTCAAAAATATGTAGTTGTGCCCCTGAGTGCGCACAGCTGATGTTGCTCACAGTGGTCCTCAGTGTACTCAGGGAGGCTGTGTGTATGCCCCGCTACATGAAAAATTAGAGGGAACATTGGTTCAAACACTTGAAAATTTGCTTGTTGTGAACATCTGGATGATGCTTCAGGTGAAACATAAAATCTGGCATAGAACCAGCTACATCTGACCGACTGCTGGACAATCTGGACTTACCAGCGGTTGCTGGATCCACCGTCCCGGTAGTGGACTGAGACACAGTAACGTTCCCAAAAAGCAGAGCTTCGTGCAACAGATGCCTTGTTTGCTGCCCTGAAGAACCTCTACTGTTTGGTTCATAGTTAAATTTAACTCCAGCAGTGAAGAAGCACCATAAGCAGCTCATGTTGTAGCAGCTCTTTATGTGACGCTCAGCAGCTCTTTACCTCCACGCCCAATGCTCTTTTGTCTTTCTACTGTTTTCAGGATGGAAATGCCAGAGTTCTGGGAGAAAGTAAGCAAGAAGATATAATAATCTCTGTGGAGTCAAGACGACTTTTCCTTATTATGACCAGTCCTGGGTAGCCGGGCCCTGCGGTTCAGGAGCGCCAGAGTAAAATCAAAGGTCAGGCTGCCGAGAAAGAGAGGCAGAGAATATGTGATGAATATTAACAAGCTGAGAGTTTCAGAGAGAGCAGACTCTTGTTCTGGGTCCGGACTCAAACTCAACCACAGCTTCCATAAAACTCTTCCAGGAGATTCAGGGAAACAGAAAACAACCAATCTGCAATTTACATGAGAGACTCAAAATATTCATGAACTGATCAAACCGCTCTGTACCAACTTCTCCACTATTCAGTAGCTTACAGAGCAGGAAATGTTTGGATGGTTTATTTTCCGAACAATGTGCAAAGCGCAATGCCTTCTCTCAGTGCCTTTGAGCAAAACTAATCAAATGAGCTGAAAGAAATTCGAGTAACGTTTCAAAGATGGTTCAAAGAAACGTTTTTCAGTGTGTTGAGATCAAGGCTAAATCATTAATTTTCTAAAATATTGTGATCAGAACATCACTGATTAAAACCTCTGTATGAAACTTGAAGTGTGACAATGAAAAGGATGTGTCATAGTTATAATAATGTGAGTTTATTAATGTCCAACATTTTATGCTGTTTTTCTCTGGAATGCAGACCAAACATTATTATCCAGAGCTTAATAAACCGTCTGCATACAGGATGATAACCTGCTCACAACCTTTAGCATCATGTCTCCTCTTTGTAGTTTAATAGAGATTACTTCAATCATTTATAGCTGAACCCCATAAAGGTTTAATAGATACAACAAAGCGGGTTCTGGAGTTGTTCTGCCGGTGTAATGTTCTGGATAATCATGACATCCTGTCCACAGCTCAGAGTTATCTTCACCCCTCAGCCTGTCGTAATGCAACAGAAACATCGTCTACTTCCACTCTCTGCATTAAACAGTAATGGATATGCACAGCCTCCCTCCCCATCTATGTTGCAGTAAATATTGAACACACTGAAAGTAGCCAGAAAACATTGTAAAGGAGGAGTAAATGTTTCCTGCGCCGCTCCTCCCCTGCTGACCTTGCGGCGTCTCTCGCCCCTAGATGGGATGTTAATGTCGGCGTGTGAGGGCCGCCATGCTGCAGCCGCGCTCTAATGGATTGATAAAAAACCTCTGAGCAGAGAATCAATCATGATATAAACCTGGAGTGAAGCTTGTTAAAGTCCATGGAAGGTTCCTCTACCCTAATGCTCCTAATCTTCAGCAATTTTCTGCTGGACAGAAAGATTGCAGCTGTTACTCCCGTCCTGCCATGCATTAGAGCCAGGATCATTTCAGATGATGGACCAGCAGCAGATCTGAGGAACAAAGACAGCTTCTCCATGACCAAGGTCTCTGTCGAAGGAATTACCATTCTGCTTCGCCACCAAGCTGCTGCTGGATGAGCTTTAGATCATCTTAGCAGCATGAGAAACAATAATCTCATACTAATGAGTGATAAACATCGACACTTTCCCAAGATAAAGCTGCTCTTTTCCCAGGAACACAGCGAAGAGTCAACAGCTGCTGTGAACCAAACAAAACTGGACTAAAACTTCACAAACCAACTAGGATTCACAATTTTTCTGTAGGACGTAACTCCTAATTATTCATGGAGAATCCATCTGTTTGTGGATCTTTTTTTTTACTTATAAAGGAAAATGATGCAGCTTATGAAGCTGAAATATTTTGCAGAAATGCTACTGGACGTCTTATTGGCTGGTGTTTGGAAAGCAGTCAATGCAAGACTATCTTTCATTTCCCTTGGTGCTGATTGGCTGAGTGGAGACGAGGAAGGCTTCGTAGTGCCAAGAGGATTTCTACTGTGCAAATTAATGCATATTCAGGTTTATTTGGTGTTTGAACCATTACAATAGACAGTTATTGTTTTCAGAGACGGTCTCAGGTACTTGTGGATTTTAGCTCTTCGGCTGTCGTCCCTGGCCCCCAACACGGGGTCACTGGAGTCCTTATATTTAACCTTAACTTGTCCGATTTTGCACAAACACTTATCTAAAGGTTTCTGTGTTTATAGGAAAGTGTAAGAAATAAAATACAATCTTCCTTTCTAATTCAAAAGATAAAAACATAAAGGTCATGCTAGGGCTTGAACAACTTCCTATTTTTTAAGGTCGACTACAACATGATAAAAATCGAGTCGACGTCGACTAGTCGCGGTGACGTCATACTGACATACATGCAAACCGCTTCACAGCAATAAATAGTGTGTTCACACCAAACGCTTTTGAGCATCAGGCGGGTCTGGTTCACATTCACAGTCTATGTGGAGGCGCGTCGAGGGCCTACCGGGGACGGGAGTCACACTCCAGATACCCGATCTCCAGTCTGTATATGCAGGATGCCACGCTACCCACTGCGCCAAGCAATGCCAAGCAACGCCCCTATTCCGGGAGCCTTTGCTGAAATTTTCAGTTTCTCTTAATATTTTTATACAATTTGAGCTGTCTGACAAACTCACCTAATTCACTTACTTTCATTTTCTTGGAAAAATCAGTTTTGTCACGTAATTGCAACTAGTTGACTGGCGCCGTAGAAAGTCAATGCAGAGTAAAGAATCGACTAGTTGGCGCAACCCCAAGGTAAGGGGTTCCCAAAGTGGGTCCTGGTGGGGCCGGTTGCATCCTGCATGTTTTAGTTCTCTCCCTGGTGGTAGAAACAACCTTTTCAGCAGGTCAGAGTTATTCTCAGGCCTCTAATGAGCCATCATTGGATCCAGGTGCGTTAAACCAGGGAGATAACTAAAACATGCAGGATGCCGGCCCTCCAGGACCCACTTTGGGCCCCACTGCCCTAGGTTTACTTCTATTGTTTAAATTGAAAACCCGGAGCAGACTCCCGGAGCAAACCCCGGGAACGGAGCTATTCCAGATCCCTGCAGGCGGGAAGTAAATGAAGGGAAAACGTGGAACTGTTAACCTTTGACCCTGCAAATCCCAAAAGCAGCAAAACATCTTTGTACATTTCATTGTAGCTCACATGTTGAGTCTGCTGACGCCCGGACCAAAGTCAAACCAAAGTCGAAACAGTCTACGTCCGATTCTAAACTTTTTAACTTACTGATGATCAAAACAGAAAAAAAGAGAAAGAATTCAGTGATTAAAAAAAGCTTACAGCAAATTAATAAAGTGATGTAAATATGCTGGCAGAGATCATTAAATATATAATATGCATTATACTATATTATAATACTAAATATCAAACACATCAAAACCAAAATACATAAAATAAATATGTGTATAAAACACATACTCCTTCTAAATTAAGTCCGCTTAAGGCATTTTCTGTGAAAACATTTCACACAGTCTAATATTACACAACTCTATTAAACAATTCAACTTTAAAATATCTAAACATTTAAATTAGGGTTTTCCCATAAGTCAGCATATTTAACCAATATAAACCTCTGTTTGTTGTCCTGTGTGTCGCTATATTTAGACTTTATCAGCATATCGGCCTACGAAACGGCTGGCTAGGCTAAACGGCTGGCTAGGCTAAACGGCTAGTCGCAACTCATTAATTACAATGATAAAACCCCATCATAAAACACATACCGTAAGTATTTGGCCGGAATATTTCATACACAGTACAACTTGGTTTCCTGCTACTTTTGTGGTTTTCTACTAACCTGAAATACGATGAGACAGGAGGACGGGACGGCGGAGCTTCCGAAGAAGACACAGAATACCGCTGCGCCGTGTCGCCCCCTGCTGGTTGGGTTACACCACACTGTTCTTGCCATACATTCAGATCTGAAACTTCTTTTTTTTTCAATCTAATTATTATATTTGGCAAATTTTATATTCACAAATGTAAATTTTCATCATCTTCACCTTTTTTTGTTTGTTTTTTTACAGTTTTGGTTAACGTTTCTTTGGTTAAATCAAACTATATTTATCCACTATTTCCAAGAGTATGAACTAAAAAGCTGTAAACACATGAATGTTGTAGATCTCTGAATATTTTTAATTTGTCATGCCTGCTTTAATTCTTTTTGTTTTTCATACCAATGTATTTACACCCCTGGCATACTTTGTAATATTTTGTGTTCTGTTTCTTTGTTTTTCTTTATATAAGATGTTAATTAAAACAAAATAAAATAATAACAATTTTGTGCCTGTCATATTTGCAGAATTAGAACTTAATCCAGTTTATTTGTTTGGAACCAGTTAATCACAAACAGTGCCTATTCACACAAAAACATAAAGTTATGTTAATAAATGTATGACACTCCAAACAACAAATTTACTTTCTTAGAAACAAGTATTCATCAAAGTCTGTCTGTTTTGCATTGAATATGGAAAATGTTGGAGTCCAGAAGGCAAACAGAAGATCTGAATGCAGATTTAAACTCCGAGCTGACGAGAAACTTTGAGACTTTGAAGAGTTTGATCAAACAGCTCATAATTACAGACTGAATTTTTTCCACCTCTTCAGTGCCTCTTAACTCCTTTCCAAGGTTGTCTTCAGTCCCTACATCCAAACAAAATGGTTAGAGTACTATTTAGCTGAAAGTATGTCTGTACAACATTTCTCTCTCCTTTCCTCTTTTCAATTTTGTCTGGCAACAGTTTACTCCCTATAGTCACCATTTGCATACCTCATTTCAGTAAAGCAATTCCCTTAAATATCCTTTCAACATTTTCCCAATGACAGAGTGAAGGATGTGTGAGTCGCTGCTCATATTGTCCTTCAGGTTTACCTGTGGTTATTCCAATTTAGTGTCTTTATGCAGCACTCTCCCTTGCCTTTACCTCGGTGTCTTCCAGAAGAAAACTAAATAAAATAAATTTTATGGAACAGTTTCTCAGGGTTTCAATTATTTGTCTGTACAGCAATATGAGTGGAGACAGCATGAGGGTAAATATGAGGTATAGAAGGGCAGAGCTCTAGGGGGGTGGTTTCATTTCTGTGAGTCAGACACGGCTCTATTGCTCAACAATAAATCTGATTTAATACCTATTGTCCTGCACTGGCTGGAGTCGCTACGGAGACAGAAAGAGATGGAAAAAGATGGAGGGTGGTAAGTAGTGCAGAGGTGAGTAAATAAGAACTGAAAGGAGAGGAAGCGGCGTCGGATATTGGTTGGCTCTGTTCTATTAAATCAGAATAATAAAACTGTACATGCAAAAATCCAAGCAACAGAGACATCTGTGGGCCGCCGTCCCAAAGCGCCTGCAAATGGGATCCAGTGTCAACAGTTAGCTTAACACAAGGACACAGCTGCAGCCGCCAGTTCTCATCAGCAAGCAGCAAAACAACTCCCACTCAGGAAGGAAAGTGGCTTACGCTCCACTTCCACGGCTGCACGGCTCCAAGCATGGCTGTGAAATCCCAAACCGCATCCCTGCTGCTGCAACTGGCCGCAACAGAACCCCACTCCCACCAGCAGCTTAGTCACAGATCAGCAGTCCGTCCGACTTCTCCACTGCCATCAGGAAGCATCCACAGGTTTACATTCCTACATTTTAACAGCATGTACTAACGGCTCATCGCTCACAGGAAGCAGAACTTCAATAAGAAACCATCACTCAGCCTCCATTAAACACAGAGATATGAATCTTTCCTCTATTACCTGAATTTATTCATCATTTAGTAAACTTTCTGTTTCAGAAGAGTTTGGGTCACATTCTTCAACTTTCAGAGTCCTTCGGTATTTTAAAGCTTTGAAGGTCCCACTAGGACCAGAAACAGCAGATATTAGTCTTCACTAATATCTAATATCTGTCTGAAAGATTGAGAATTACACACTTAGGATGGAGTTGGAGTTGGATTAAAACGGACTGGAGTTGGATTAAAGCGGACTGGAGTTGGATTGAAGCGGACTGGAGTTGGACTGAAGCGGACTGGAGTTGGACTGAAGCGGACTGGAGTTGGACTGAAGCGGACTGGAGTTGGACTGAAGCGGACTGGAGTTGGACTGAAGCGGACTGGAGTTGGACTGAAGCGGACTGGAGTTGGACTGAAGCGGACTGGAGTTGGACTGAAGCGGACTGGAGTTGGACTGAAGCGGACTGGAGTTGGACTGAAGCGGACTGGAGTTGGACTGAAGCGGACTGGAGTTGGACTGAAGCGGACTGGAGTTGGACTGAAGCGGACTGGAGTTGGATTAAAGCGAACTGGAGTTGGACTGAAGCGGACTGGAGTTGGATTGAAGCGAACTGGAGTTGGACTGAAGCGGACTGGAGTTGGACTGAAGCGGACTGGAGTTGGACTGAAGCGGACTAACGGGCTGATGGGAGTGAAGCTTGAAATCTTTACCTATAGAAAACCACAGACTGCAGGATTTATCAAATCAACTGAAACCAACTTGAAGTGTCAAACTCACACAGTTTAACTGGAAAATATCGTCAGACTATCTTTCTGTTTCTCCATGAAGCGACAGTGATACGATATTCACAGTGGCCTGCTGGTGGCGACCAGAGGAGGCGCCGGTGAGCAGAAGGCAGTTCTCCGTCAGTCTGCCCCAGGGCAGCTCTGGCTACATGTAACTCCAGTCAGAAAATGTCTGGAGCTACAGTAAGCACTGTGGAGTCCTCAGACTGGAATGAAATCCCTTCATATAAAATGGCTTGTTTCCATACATACAGTAGGAGGAACAAGCTGACCTGATCCTGATGACTGGCATGAACACACACTTTTGTCTGAATATTTTGAAATGATTTTGGTTGTTTTTGTGTTTGTTTCCCCGTCAGCCTCCACATTTAGCCGATGACTACAGATTTGACTGCTTAGATCCAAAATCCAGGACGGCTGAAGCCAACTCTGATTTGGAAGCCGGGCGGCTTAAGACATGAGATCATCAAATGTTTACACATTTAAATCTCTGCATTTAGTCAGAAACACAGGGTTGATCCAAGCCAAGTCTTTTCACATTTCAGAATCAGAACCAAAATCACAAACCAGCCAATGACAGCGCAGCATCCAGCAGCTGCTAATCAGGAGTTTTGTGTTTTGTGCTTCCTGCTCCTCATCCTCTTGGCTCATCACGGCCTCTCAGGTTGCTGCTGTTCGTCTGCCAGGCCCTCGTCGTTACGGATGAAACCCTGAGCCCGTCTTCCTGACAGCGGCGCGGTGCAGCTCCGCTGCGTGTCTCCTGCTCATTAGACAGGGTTACATCAGCTGGCCCGTTTCCCGCCTGTCGCCCTGTTTCTGATTAAATGCATCGCAGACGTGAGGTCAGCGCGCTCAGACTCCTGCCACCTGGAAACCAACATTAACACAAGCAGGTCAACGGAGCCGCTCTGGGTGGACCGCCAGGCTGCAGGTCGCTTTGTAAAGTTAATAAATGTTAATTATTAAATGTGAAGTGAAACTGTGTAGTTTAAGGTTTGAATCCATACCAGTTTGCATTAAACAGCTTTGTGCTGACAGATAAAGTTTGATGATTTGGTAAATTCCGGTAGAGAAATCTGCTGCAGACGCTCCCAGCCGGGTCAGAGGATCGATCCCAGCGTTTCAACAGAAACCGGTTCAGACGGACTCACTTTCATCTGTTAAAGTCCATTATAACCATTAAAACCAGTTGGTCTGAGGCTCCTCCTGCGCCGCCCATGATGGCAGCATGTTGGAGCAGCTCTGCTGGTTCTGATTGGTTCTTTTTCTAGACTTTAGTTCCTCACTTCCTGCTGTTTGAACAAATATTCCCTCTGGTTCTGGATGCTGAGCATTTTCTCTCTTACTTTTTTACTTTGCTACGACAAACATGGCAACAAGGTGTTTTTTATTTTGATTTTTATTTGTTGTTCTTTTTGTAGCAGGAGCTAATTAACAGCCAAAATCTCCAAAAGTCTGTGAACTTTGACCCCAAATCCAAAGGAGCTGAAAAGGAGGCTTCATGGATGCAGAGCAGAGAGGGAAGTTCAAACCGTCTCTTCCCAACTCAGAACAACCAGAGAAGATTAAAAGAGAAGCAGCAAAAGCAAAGGGGGTGGATTAGCAGAGCTGTTAACAGCTGATGATGTCATCCTGAACATCTTAATGGGGAATATCATTTCTGCTGCCAGAATATTGAGCTGTTAGCATGTTAGCATGGCCCTACAAGAAGCCTCAGTCAGAAGCCTCTTCAGATCTGCTGCAAAGCTGACTGCTACTGGAGATCTGTCCTACTTTTACTGCTGCACTGTTGCAGAACCAAACACACAGAGATCAGGCACAACATTAGGACCACCTGCCTGACTGCGTGTTGGTCCATCCAGGAGCAGAATGAACTAAACTGATCATTTTTCAAACAGATGAAATCCTTTAACTTTCTGCATGTCTCGCATCTTTCTTTTTATTTGTTGTGAAATCTTCTTTGTTACTGTGTCACAACATTCATCACTACACAATGAGGAGATAAAATTTTCTCCCTGCAAAGTTTTCTATGTAAAGCTGAAAGATAGTTTATGATATCAAGACACCAGCATGGCATAATGTTTCAAACTACAGCAGAAAAATGATAATGCAGCTGGTTCTACGTTTAATTACCAACATGGACGCGTTTTCTGCACCAGCAAAACATCTCAGAATATCCGGCTTCATGTCCGTCCACCGATCCCCAACAGAGAGGATTAAACAGCGACTGAATTACAAACTTCACAACAATGATTATTCAATATTTCAGATGGATTCTCATAAGTCATGTGGCTCACACAACTGAGAAGTGGAACAGATGGGCTACTGTAATGCTAGACTGCAGCACCGAGCCGGCAATGCAAGGCTTTCCTTTCTACTCTGTGTGTGTGTGTGTGTGTGTGGGGGGGGGTGTTTGTGTGGGTGTGTGTGTGCGTGTGTGTGTGGGTGTGTATGTGTGTCAGAACAGTTTCTGTGCTCACTCTGGTGCAGAAAAGATGCATTGGTATTATTTGATTTGAGAATCTGGAGGGCTAATCGAACACGATGTGGCTTAGTGATGGCTGGCTGGAGGAGGAGGAATGATGAGCGATCCGGACCGCTGGGGGTTGAGTTTGGGTCAAACACCGTTCTGTCACACAGCCCTGGAGAATACAGGCACTGTCACAACAAAGGTTCCTCTGGGGACAGACAGGCAGGGAGGAAGATAACAGCAGGAGAGTCGGCTGGGAGCAGAGCCAGCCAGAAAACCTGCAGAACTGAACCCAGACGGATCGTTTCTACCTTCACGATGCTTCTGATGAGGCAGTTTGCAAATCTACATGCTAACCTGAGCAGCTCCTCAAACCATCCCTGATGTGTCAGTGGGCTTTGATGAAAAACATGGAGGATTTTCTCTCACATAAATGAGCTCAACCATCAGATGATCGTCTCTGGAGTCGTTCTACATGCTGCACTCATTTCACAGGATCTTCTGTTTGCCTGATAATATCTAATAATCTGAAACCTGGATCAGATCTCAGCCAGCAGAAGGTGTCAGTGAATTCATCATCATGTTTGTTAGCATGAAGCTCCTCAAGGACAAAAGCTTCAGTGACCTCCGTTAGCATCAAGACTCGGTTCCTCCTGTCTG
>CAEGAG010035202.1:0-46009 GCA_903067065.1 Brachyrhaphis terrabensis
ATTTCTATTTGGTTTGCAATTAATTTTCAAATTTTTTAGAATTAGTTTTTGGTTAAATACAGATTTATCCAGAAATAAAATAGTGGCATTTCACATGTTTTTAGCTCCTAAATCCTCTTAAATGGTTTTGTGATTGCTAAACTCGGCCTGATTAGATACCAATGTATTTACACTCCCCTTTTTTTAGTTAAGAAGTAGATTGATATGCATCAAGACTAAATCATAACATATAACAGGTTTATTAGCTTTCAAAAAGCATGTTCATCCAGTCATCATTTACCTTCAACTGTACTTTTTCAGAGCGCTGTCACCACGATGAGAGCCGGGCATCTGACAAGCGTCTTTCCTCATACTTCAGGTTAGTCTGTTTGAAACCTTTCTTATGAAAAATGTGTTCAAGCCACACATATGACTTTTCTCTTTACTCTCCTACAGTAGCAAGGGACAGAGCAGTGAGCCTCCGGCCGCCGAGGGTCAGCATTATTGCGTGGATGAGAACACAGAGAGGAGGAACCACTACCTGGACCTGGCTGGTATTGAGAACTACACTTCCAGATTTGAAGGTCAGTTCAGGTCGACTTCATTTAACCATTTTTATTTCAGCATACCTGTATTATCACCACACATTCAAACTAAGATTTAACTAAAGCAGGAATAACTTAAATACTTTGGCTATAAAAGATGGAAGCGTTATTCATAATTAAAACATTTGACATATTTTCCATTTTATTTGGTCTATGCAAGAACTCAAGTTACATTTATAACTTCTAAAAAACTTCAGATGCTCTTTCTTCTGAAACTCCTGTCTATTGTCATCATTTTCTTAAGATACCAAATTCATAAATATTTCTATATTCTTGTAAATAAATAATAAAATATTTATAAAGATCTCTTATTACACATTTTTCATTCTAATATTTCAAGTAAAAATAATCGAATCGTCTAATTTCAGTGAGTTTCAAAGCCTGCATTTTATTATGATGGTGATCACTTAAACTTGTGTGAATATTACAAATGTATGCTCCATCTCTGAATATAATGAAAATATCAGTCTGAATCTCACTTTTTATAGTCTGTTCTGAAAACATCACTCACCTCTTTTTCATAATAACATGGTAATAGCTTTAAGTCAGCAAAGTCTCGTAAGGTGAGCTAAAATCACTTTTCATATTGTAATTGTAGATATATCCCAGGATGTATACCTGAGAAAAAATATGTAAAACGTTCCTCCACTAACTTGATCAAATGCTTCACCGTGGCAGAGTAAAAACAAGCAGTCAGGGTCACTGGAGCTCTCCAGCAGCTGTCAATCTGTGCCACAGCTACAGTTGCTGCAGTTACCGACATGCATCTGCATGGCAGCGTTCACTGCAGGGCAGCATAGCTAAAGAAATAACAAGAGGGTAAAAGTTCACCAAGTGCAAGCTGTAAACGTCAACTATTCCTACAGTCTTGCATGGTTTCCAAGTTCAGTTTCAGGTTGGATTTTGAGTCGGACATAAACTTTCTTTGGGTCTCCATTATTTCAGAAACTACAGGTTTCCAGACTGTGTCTCAGCCCCCCTTTTCACATTGACCTGGATTGATACAGTCAATGTGATAGGTTTGACGTTTTGTCTGCAAGGGGAAATGTGTCCAGGTTTCTTTTTGTTAGCTTTACTGCAGCATTTCAAAAGTTTATTTCAGTTTTACTGTGAAAAATATCCATTTACCTTAATTGAAGATACCACTGCCTTTTTATGCTGTCTTTCAGGAATGAACCCAGATTGCCCGGCTCAGGAGACTCAAGTTCGTAGCTCACAAAGCCAGAGTCGCTCTCGCTCCCACGAGCCAGAAGCCCAAGTTGTTCATCACCGACGTTCACAGGTCATCGGTGAAAGCTACAACCCTGCAGAGCCTCGAGTCAAAGGTGCTCAGTTTCTCAAATCCCCTAAAGGAGCCTATAAGGGAAGTGGAGGTAATAACGGAGGTGGCAAATCCAACAAATGCCACGGTTACCACCCTCCCATCCAATCGATGCTGCACGGTGGCAACGCCGCAGGTCACGGAGGTCAGGATGTGTACCACCTCCCACACCAAGCTCAACCCTCAGCCCACCACCAGCACCCTCTGCAGCACAGTCACAGCAAGAGGCTGAAGGCCAGAGCTCGCGATTCCATGTCCCCGACCAAAACCCTTCTGACTCCGCAGCCCCACCACCAACAGCAGCCTGCCATGCCGTCCATGCTGCCCGGCATGGAGAGGGAGCAGGCGTCCGGCCCCCCCGGGAGCCCAGGGATTGTTGTTCCTGTGGTGCAGCGCCATGAGCATCACCATCACCATGAACACCACCATCACCACCACTACCACCACTACCACCAGACATGACAGCTTTATGTATAAACACATATGAGTGACTGAAACCATTACAGGACCAAACCACGCTATTCTGAAGGACTAATCCAATGGAAGCACTCTCCATTCTGGATCTTCAAAGCTTCCTGCAAACTCAACAGATATACTAAGAAACACTGTACTGAACTGCCAAGTACACTGATGGTAAATGGTGTCTGCTTAGCAGGACCTCGGCATGTAATAAGAGAGAAATGGCACAGTTTTTCAGTATTTTCCCCAAATGTTGTACTTGAAAGCCTGCACTCCTTCCACATATTTTTTAAGGGGTTCAGTAAAGAACAAATTCAAATCAGACGACTTCTGTTGTGTCACTCAGCCTCTTCAGTCAAAGTCCTATAAAGCTATAGTATGTGTCCGAATAGTTGTTGTTCCGTGTGAGACTTTTTCACAAATGCAGATCTCAGGTGTAAAGGTGCTGCTGCTCGCGAGCTTTCCAGAGAGGCCCCGCTTTCGTGGGATCGGTGCTGTGGGGCCAGGAGGCTTCCTGTTTGTGTGTGCAAGGGATGGAGGAGAGGGGAGAGGGAATATGAAATCACCACTGCCAGTTTTAATGCAAAAATATCTTCCTATATGTATTAAAAATCTATATATGTAAACACATTTTACTGTATAATAATTATGCTCTATATGCATATTTCATCCTGGATCTAATTATGCATATATGTATTTTGTATTTTATATATTTTAATAAACATATAGTTCATTTATACAAATGCAGAGAGGTCTTTCTTTTTTTTTTTCCCCAGGCATATATGCCATTTATTTATTACCATGCATGATTCCATTGACCCTTTGGTGATACATTGTAAAGTCTCAGTGTGCTTCTGTCCTCTGCAGTCCAATTCTAGCCATTCCTGCAAATTATCAGTGTGTCCTCAGTTGACATTTTCTTGCAGAAAAGGGTCATTTTTGTTGCCCCTTGTTGACACAAAGCTGTTATCTAAAAGCATTTGCCACATTGTGTGGTTGAAACACTCATACCAGCTTGCTGCCATTTTGGAAAGCTCTGTCCTGTTAGCAACCCAAACCTCTTTGGAACATGGCCCTTGGTGCTAACTGGGCTTTTTTGGACACCCTGAAGTTTGAATTGTCTGATGATGATTTGTTTTTGGCTCACCTAATTATAACATTTTCTATTACCTATTGCAATTAATTGCAAATCAACCACGAGTTAGTAAAAATTAAGCAGTAAACTTTGTGAAAAACAATTGACTTCTGTTTTTATCCTCTAGGTGGCGATAATTGGTCATTCATAGGCATACACTTGGCAGCAGACGAAGCTATTGAAAACACTTGTGCAGGGATATAAACCCAAACACTACTTTTAGGATTATCTTTCTTATAAATTAGAGCTGTCGTAGAACAATTAAATTCTATTGAAAATGAACCTTAAATATTTTTAAAATGTGTTTTAGAGAACAAATATTAGATGTGCTCTGAACAGAAAGCTTTTCTGCCTTGCAGCCTTTATAAAATCTGCTGACGTAAAAATGCCTGTAAACAGGATAGCCCCAATTTTCACTGTAAATTTACATAAATAAAACACAACACTTGGCAGCATCTAACACTTTTCCCCCTCCTATTAAGATGTTCTGTCTCAAACTAAACCAGCCAGTTTGGTTTATTGTCAACTAAACAACATCAAGGTTCATTTGCAGCAGTAATGGAGCTTTTTATTCAAGGAAACTCATGACGCGTTAAAAGGAAATCGGAAAAACAACACCAGTCTGCCAAACAAGGAAAACTATGTCAACAGCTGTATTTGTACACTATAAAATCTGCTGCTTTATCTTTGTCATTTTAACAGGAGCTGGAAGCTTTAACCAAACAAGAGTTTTAAAAAAATATGACCCTGTTTGTTTTGTTTCAAAGAAGAGACTGAAAAAGGGCCTCACAGAACACCAGACTGAAGTGTGCAATGATCTGCCTCCTTGGATTTGTTGTATGGTATGACATGAGCAAGATATTCTGTTCTGATCAGCCTTCACTGAACATCTATCACAGGATAAAATGGGAAATAAGATGGTAAAAGTAAATATACAATTCATATTTATCTAAGTATCACAAGGATGTGTCATTGGCATTAGTTTGCGCTATAGAGTGTCATAGGTTTCAACCAAAATTACCACTGGAGCACATTGACAACTCAAAAATGCTCTGTGGACAGATGAGACAAAAGTGGAACATTGTGATGAGTCAAATGCAAAAGTAACACAACATCTCACAAACAACACATCATACTGACACATGGTGGCAGAAGTGTAATGGCCAAGGACTGCTTCTTGCTGTGTGATTAATGGAAATCATGACTTCTGTTCTCCAGCAGAAATGACCCAAAACTAACTGGCTATATAAAATATTTTTATATAGCTAGGCCATCTAGCTTTGACTAGATGGCCTAGTCAAAGCTTCAACTTAAATCCAAATGAGATGATATGATTTGACCTTAAAAAGGATGTTCAGAGTTGGAAGCTCCACCATGTGGCTGAATTTAAATCATTCTGTCAGGAAGAGTGGGCCAAAATTCCCACACATCAATTCTCATTGACAGTTTCGAGAACAGGACAGTTTTTATTTTTATTTTTATTTATTCAGGTTATCTTTGACATAAAAAAAATCATGATCTGAATCATGTAAGCATAACATAAATAGAAAAAGCCGGATTTATTTATAGGAAGCAACTACTTCTCAGGCCACTGTTGATGGCAAGGATGGATTTTGCTATGTAAATTCAATCTAATCAAAAAATATATATTTTTGATTAGATTTAAAGAGAAGACAGTGAGTAGGTCATCATGCAGGTATTCTAGGTATTTTACGGCAGGGAAGGACGACACTTCCTATCGCTCCTGCTCAACATGTCTGTTAATGTAATGTGACATACGCAGAGTTAAAGAACAGCGCCAAAGGAAAGGTAATTTAAACTTGACCAGTTCTGATGTATAGACGTTCATTTTTAAGAGGTCGGTATAATAGTTTCTTTGTGGCTTTTAGTAATTGCCAGCCTGGGCTCAGAGAATAAAAGCTGCTCCTCGCTCAGTTCGGGAGGGATTTGGCGAGGGAGGGCTGAATCCGAGCCCCGACTGTGACTAACAATGGCAGCTAAGAAAGGCGAGGGGAGGGTCACTCTGATGCAAATATCCACTTTTATTCGGCTTGGAGGAGAGCATGCACTGACACCAACCAAATTCCACCAAAAACTGTGAGGATAGGTGACGAAGAAGACTTTTTGAAAAAAAGCTCGTATTTTGGCTGATTTTCACCAAACTATAGGTGTTTAAATTGAAACCGAGGCAAGTGGAAAACTTTCCAGCGGAACCTGAAGGCATCACTGAAATGTGCCAAATGCTCCTGCTGATGGACCACACTCCGTTATAAAAAAGGTAAGGTAGCCAACCACCCTGTAAGTACTTTACATTTCTTAAACAGTTTACGCTAACACTCCTTTTAAGCGCAATTTATGACAAGTTTAACAAAAGCCCATTTTCTTCTGTGTTTAAGATTCTCAAAGAAATTCTCTCATTATTCAGAAGTTTTTTTTCTCCCCTTCCCACCCGTCTTTTGCGTTCTTCTGCAGCTTATTTAGTGACACTAAGCCTGTCTGGAGAAAACGTGATTATCTGAACCCATCAATACGCAAGCTTTCATTCAAAACACGCATGAGAAAGGCTTTGGTGCATAATAGATCAGTGGGAGCCTGTCTGTTTGTGAGGAAAACTGAAGGGAATCTCATTTTAGTGTTGGGAATGTTGAGTGTGCGACAACAGTTTGATCAGGGCCGGATTTAGGATGATGTGGGCCCCTGGGCTGTTGCCCGTTTTGGTGCCTCACTTACTCGCATTTCTTTCATGGATGCAAATAATAAGTTGACATTCATGTATGCTGTTCAAGGCTTTTCATGTACTATTCTTTTCTTGGTTGATTTCCAGTTCTTTCCACCTCCTAAGAGTGCATACAAAAATGTTTTTAAAGGAAAAAAAAAAAATTCAAATTATGGAAGTTTAGAAACATCTCAACACTAAGATGTTATTCACATACATCTTAATTTTTATACAATTAGAACCAAAAATACTCAACTGCATTAGCAGCTTTCATGTGCCGTATATGAAACCCACACATTCACTGCTCCACAATGTATGTAGCTCAAATACTGCAGCACTGAGCCAATAATAAAATGAACTTCTGTTACTCTATAATATTTACACAGATAATGTGACACACATCTCAGCCTGCCCAATAATTGAAACTTAAAGTTGAACTCAGTGAAGTTTCATTAGACGTTTTAGGGATGTACATGAAATTAAATTCCCAGATGGTTAGTTGAGTCATGAATAGAAAATGAAACAAGACAAGGACAGAAGTAATGCAGCAGAACAGTGTGAACTCGTCACCCAGAATCCTAATCCAGTCACTTCAAAAACAACAAAATTATGGAAGGAAGATTGGAGCATTTTTAAAGCTGGCTGTTGTCATATTTGATATTCTTAGTATAAACACTTAATCAAAAGTGGAGCTATGACATCATTATTTTTAAGTTTTCAGATTTTTGGCTTCTTCAGAAACTTATCCAACGACTTAAACATCTTCCCTGATTTCTATGAAGACCTTCAAAATGTGTGTTTGTGACACGTAAAACAAGCAAGAAAAAAAATACAATTACATTATGGCTCCTAAATGGTTCCTCTCTTTGAATCTGTTCTCCAATTGCTTTAAGTTATTTTTATTACACGATTGTAAATTTGAGATCACCTTTTATGGCTGCATCTTTTCTGTAGGGGTGAACAAAAACCTACTGGGAGTGAAATGCTACTGTAAAGTCCCATCACATCCCACAGAGAGACATGAAAGCAGACTCAATGTGAGGCCTTTATCTGAACAATTGCCCCATTCTGTCTCGCACCCCAACCCTGACCACCCCTATAACCCCCCTTTTTCCAGATTTCCACTTGATTAAGCCCTAAGCTGCCTAGAGTTGAATCTGGAGGGAAAATGGCTCACTAATGATGACCCTCAAGTCTGATGTGAAAAGGGGAAACGACTTTTTCCTGCCTTTAATTTTAGTCAGACGTGTTGAGGTATGTATAAAAAAAAAAACATCTTGTCAACCAAAAGTATTGCTGCACACTGAGGTATACAATTTCCGAAGCATCCCTTTAAGAAGCGAGACATGTCTACTGTGATAACATGACACTTTATATTACATTTCTGGCTATTTTTTTTTAGTTAAATGTTTATATAAATGATTCCTAACTGTTTTGCTGACCTGTTGCTTGTTCATTGCAAGCAATGCAGTTTTAACACTTGACATTAATTTTTCACAGCTGGTTTTCCCCTATTTGTAAGTAATTACCTCTGTTGGTGAGAGTAAGCAGTGGCAGTCTGCAGAGAGCACTACGCATTCTCTGTATGGTGGTGAGGTTGCTGGGCAATAAGAGCTGCTGGGTAAAGGCTTCTTTCTGCCCCGCAGGCTTTCCCCCCTCTGTCACTCTGACTGGATATCCTCTGGCTCTTCTCTCAGCTAACTTTGTTTGCATATTAATGGATCTGAGGATATAAGGTAACCATAGACCAGCGTTTTCATTCTGATAACCAGTATTATTGCAGATGCTTGTACATATCAGTCAGGTATTTTCTAATGTTAAGGTAGTCTAGTTATTAACTTACATGGTGTAATATGCATTAGTGTGATTCAGAACTTTATATATAATTGTTGGCCACTAGAGGAAGACAGTGTGCTGAAAAGTTTAAACCCAGAAGTATGTCAGCTTTTGTTGGTATGAGTTTGCCTTAGAGCTTTGGCAGCTTTCAGCTAGTGAGCATCAAAAGATCCATTCCTGAATAAAATGAAAATATTTCATAAGACCAAAAAAGTTATCTTTGATACAGAGATGCCTACTTACTTGAAGGATTGTCCATTTTTCTGTGGAGTATAATCGCTTGAGGGCTGGTCTCCTGCAACTTTTTAAGGCCATTTTACACTTTATTTTCATTTGCTGTGGTACTTATTCCCATTTGGACTAGTTGACCCTTCTGAGATAGGTCAGAAAATGACCCTTGATGAAAGGAAGTTTGAGTGACCCCTTGCGACTAGACAGTGGCAATGGGGCAGTTGCCCAGGGTCGCTTCGGAAAGGGAGCAATACCAGGTTAAAAAACAATGTCTTGTCATTTGTACCTTGAACCCGTTGTCTGTTGCTTTTATAAAAGCAGAGTTGGTGCCCCTGCTGGCTTCTGAGAATGGGAAGACTATTGTACATGCTTTGTGTAGCACTGCTCTGATTTCTGTCCCACCACAAGAATTTAGATGTTTTTCTGCCTTTTTATTGGCTTACGGTGTCAGAAGGAGAGGGTCACCCAGGGCACTATTCATACTGCTACTGGATAATAGTTACCAAAGGCACATAATTACTTTTCCTTACAGTATGGTATGAGCAGCTTATAGAAAATCTGTTAAAGTCCTCAAAGCAGGCATGAAACTTCAAAGCTACCCCAAGATAAATGGCACAAGATCAACATGAAGCGTTTTTTGGGTAACAACTTTGTTTCATTTCCATAAAGATGCCGACAGAATGCCCAAAACTACAAAGACATCATGGTAAATTTGAAAAAAATACCCAGCATCCTGATTAGGCAAGTAGATTCGTAAAATTAATAAAAAAAAAAGAAAAAAAAAAGAGAAAAGGTGCTAACATAGTCATCTGACAATTCAAGAGTGGAGACCTCTTTCTGTCTTTATTTTTTGAGAAACAATATATAGATAAGTCATTACTTTTCTGGTTGCTTCATAAATTTTGCTTCATAAATTTTGCCACGCTATGGATTTCATTCACCCACCGTTTTTATCAGAAGGAACAGGGGAGCGTTTCTGTCCTTTTCAAATTTTAGGATTTACGTGAGTTTTTTTTTTTTTTTTTTTTACATTTTATGGAATGTATTACTGTAACCCTACTGTAGCCCATTTGTTATCATTAGTATTTTAGCTAGTTTTAGCTTTTAGCTAATTTTGGCTTTTACGTGGGTTTTTCACACTGCATGGACTATTTCGTACCTTTCTGCGAATCTTCAGCAGTTGGCTTCCAACGCTTTTGCCATTTTCACCAAAAGCATTCAGCATTGAGTATTCAGCATTCACACTTGCATTTTCATAGAAAATGCACACTTTTTAGTTAACTTTGATTTTCACAAGAGAAAAACATCAGAGGGCTTTTTGTTCCAAAATGACCGTAGGCATTCTTTAGTTGAACATTTTAATTTCAAGCTATCGCCGAGTTAGACTGAAAATGATAAATGTTGCAGCTAGACATATAAAAAAATATTGTAAACTTGGATTAAGCCAAAATGTAAAATACCAAATCAGGATCTACTGAACTAAACAGTTTCTGCTATAAAATCTCTTTTACTCCTTTTGGGCAACTAAAAGGAATCATATTTAGGATTTGTCTTGGGTTTGTTTGTTTCTTAGGAGCAGTTTGGTTCCTGTTTGTAAAAATGTCAGTGAAACATCTCTTGCGGCAACTGACTATTTAGTCCCAAAGCCAGAAGATTTCAGGAGTCTATCACTGCTGCATCTTTAAACAGGAAGGAGTCATTACTCTGGCAGACAAGTAGAGTAAGCTTTTAGTTTATAGGAACCCTGACAAGACGAGAACGAACATACAATGTTAGAAAAAGTAGCTATTTTTCATGTTTAAACACTTAGAACATTCCTTATGCTTAATTTATGTATTTAATCTATATTTAATATGGTCTTTTTGTATTTTAAGCATTATTTGTCTCTTTCAGGAAACAAATATGTTATTCACATACCTCAGTACAGGCATATAGAAACAACTCTAAAGAATAAAGCTCCTTTTGTCTTTGAGGATCTCCTCAATGACCAGTTGCCTCGTAAAGATGGTTCCTGTCCTCAGGAGACGTGTATAATTAGAACCATGGAAACAGGAAACACCTCACCCTCTCTATCATTCTCTTCACCCCGTGTCTCTCTTTCTCCTCCTTTGCATGTGCATGTACAAGTTATCAAGTGCAAGATGCTGCATATCACTGTAATTAGTCAAGTGATGGTTATCGCTGTGACTTATGTCGTTTCCTTACTGGAATTAGGACGTAGTTGTTGTCCTCAATTTTTGTTTCTGAAGAAGGTGGATGAAAAAGCCCCCAGAAAAATTAGGGTTGAGATGTTTGGAAAAGTTTACTTTGTCAATCTGCCTAAAAGAATTTAGGGTTTTATACATAAACCAAATCCCTTGATTGTCTTAAGGCTGGTAATTAATATTTTAAACATCAACATTAGAGCTTGAATTACACAAAAATTAAATAAGAAACTCCTATTATAGCACTAGGAGTTTGGTGTTATTTCAATTTCCATAGGCAGATTTAACTGAATATCTGTTACTTTGCAGCCATAACCTGCCTTACTGAAATGACATATTCTCTTGTCTTTTCCATATTGAAGTGTTGCTGAGATTATTCTTTCATCTGTAATCCTAATTCTGTAACTATGAGTTGCCATTTTGTCTTTCTTTGTTACATTTTGATAAATAGATGAATTGTCATAAAATGCTAAATTCTCCTCTAATCTAATTGAAATGTTTATCGTTTTTAGACATGGTATGTTGTTTCCCTGCTCAGAATTGTTAGCGTTAATGTGATGCATCAGATTAGATTCTCTTGATCCAACTAAAGCAACAATGCATGTGATCCTCTGAGTTCTGGCAATTTAGCCCATTTTTTTATAACAGGAACATTGCTGACAAGAGTAAACAATTACATCAGATTATAAATAGAATTCGAGCATAAAGATAGGTACTAGTTTATCTGCAACCCTGCATGGACCAGTGGGTAGAAACAATGGATGAGGTGTTGCTTTTTGAGATTGTTTACTCTACTTCGTGTTGCCAGGCAGATTCTGTTCAAGTGGTTTCTTGGTTCCACTGGTCCGACAGTAATCAGCCTTGGGTTTCACAAGAAAAGCTTAGTTCACTGTGAAGGATGCACTGGTGCGGCCTCTAATTTCTTCCAAAGATCAAAGGCTCTATGGGAACCAGGTGCATAGTTTACATCTTGTTATATTTCTATCTTTGTTACGCCACAAAAATGATACACTGCCGCACCATCCCGTGCTTCTATGGAAGGAGACGCTTCTCCTCACTCCATATCGATACTAACTAACTCCTCTGTTTGCGCTCAGATATGCAGAGTTCACAAGAGAAAAAAAGTCAACACCTTTTTTGACCCAGAGGAGCAGCTCCCACCTTTTCCCCTCTTCCCAGTGTGGAATGTACACCTGGAGGTGTTTGCTGAGTGGCTCAAGTAATCCATATAACAATGCAGAATGGCGTCTGCTGCAATCAAAGGCATTAGAAGATCTTCTCATTGTGATAATCCTTTATTTTAGGACTTCTGGCTAGAGGACTTAAATATGATTAAAGCTTTTTGTTTTGTGGGAAATGTGAGAAGATTGGTAACTGATTTGCAAAAAAACAAATAAGATAACGAGTAAAATGTTTGGTCACCCAGGTTAAGTGCAGTGTTTTGAAACCTCTCTTGTTTGACATGGCAGGTCGAGTTAAAAAGCTCTGCACTTGGTTTCCTCTCGCAGAGCACACACACAGGAGGGAGATGGGTGCAGATAAAACATGAAAAGGGTTACGCCCCACTGAGGAATTGGGATGCCTTGAGGGGGGGCTGGGAAACCTTCTGCCTGGCTATCCTTAATAGAGTGATTCCTCCTCCTCAGTCAACAAAACAGAGCGTTTCAGATGGGACACGTCAGGTTGCTGCAGGACTCGGACTCGGGGGCTGGTCCTCTTCTTCGGTTATACAGCTGCCTGCTCCTCAGTGCTCACAGAGTCGGAAACTCCTCCGTGCGCTGTTGGAGGCTTCACATCTGGAGAACAGAGTGAGGTGAGTTCTGATTTTCTTGGGGCAATAAATTAATCAGGTTGGCAGGAATCAATTTGGGTTTGCCGTCAAAGTTGTTTAATCAAGTAGGGATTGGAAAAAGCAAAGCAAGAGTGGTCAGCAAGACCTGGAATATTTCAGATACATTCAGAAAAATTCACCCAGATGTTGTGATTGACATAAAGAAAGTCTCACAATTGACTTATAAAAGAATAATCTATAAAAATCTGATTATTAGGCAAACATGTCATTGTTAGTTCCACAAAATCCAAGATTAGTGTATTTATTTAGGAAATAATTTGTCTCACTCAACTTGTTGCTCCCTGTGGTATAATTAGGTGTTAAAGGGAGGGAATCTGTTGCCCAAGTTTTATTACAACATTTTAATTACAAGGATTACTGGCTGTAACTTGTTTATTATAAGGAGTAAGCCTTGCCTCAGCATACATCTTGCTCTCGTTACATTCCTCGGTGTATTAATACTTTGTCAGCATGTTCTCTTTGACTTTGTGAACCACGTAGTAACTCGATCTGGCCTCCTCCAGCCACCTGTGTTCGCGTGCTCAGGGAAAACACTGTCTTTTGTGTCGGAGTGAGACGTCCACACAGCAGGAAGAAGGGGGCTGCGCTGTGGTTAGCCGTGACAGGTGGCACACTCTCCAGGCAGTAAAGTGCACCAGCACGGTTGGTTAGGCTGTCAGAAGAACAGCTGTAGCGCAGTGCCGAGGTCCGCTAGTTCTCTTTGAATTTAGGCTGATTTTTTTTTTTTTATCCTTTTGCAATACAGGTCCTTTTCATATTTACCATTTTAAGGCAGAACAGTTTTTCCCTTGTTATTTAGTTGGAAATATGGGGAGGAAAATGTGAAACCAAAAAGTATGAAATGTGATAGAGCTTTCTGTTAGTTGTTTTATTATGGAGAAAAGAAAAGTAAAGACAAATGTTTGTGTTTGTAGGTGTAATTCCTTATTCTCTTAATTAAACAAAAGTCTTTAAATAAACATCTTGCGTTAGAAAACCTTTCACCAGCTGATATTATAACTGGACTTGACTGCATTATGACTGAGATCAAACAAACACAATAACAACTAAGAAACTGATCACAAAGTAATAAATCAACATGACAGAACCCTAGTGACAATAACGACTAAATATCGCAGGATTTTTTCTAACACTAATAAAAATCCAGATGCAACTAGCGATGAACATAAAAGCAAACCAAAACACAAACAATTATGGATGGACACTCTATGTTTCACTTTCACACACAACTTTTCAGATAAGCAAATAAATTACAGCATCTTTCTGAAAGTTTTCATACTATCAAAAATTTTGTAAAAACTATTAAGTAGTTTTGAACAATTGAATGTCTCTGAAGCCTGTTATTCTAAAAAGATAATATTTGAAAACTTGGCATATATGATCAACTAAAGGATGTTAAATCTCTCAGGGTCTGTGTCATGTATCTGTTTGTTTCTGTATCTTAGTGCTTTATTTACAGATCCTATTCATAAAGGGAATAAAATAAACAAAACAGCTAAAGTCCTAAAACAAAACATACATTTTTGATATCAATGATGATCACTTCAAATATTAAGTCAAAAGATATCGGATGGTTCATGGTCACTTTAAATGTGTAATGTGAGGGAGATTTTACTAAAAATTTGCACTTCGTAATGTGACGTGTGATGTGGCTTTAGTGTTTGGGTAGCTGTGCTAATAAAGCCGAACTGTGAAGCAGCAGGAGAAGCAGCTCCCTAAACTTCCCCATTGATTTTGTTTTTAGCTGTCTACTGAGGTTGGTCAGGGAAGGTCAGAGGGGACAGTATGTGGCTGAACCTGGATGATGATGTGAGTTCTCAAGTGTTTGTGAGGCCGTCAGAACGAGAGGATGACTAGTTCACTTTGTCCACCATATTTACTCACCTCCTCCTTCAATCAGGCTAAAACTGAGCTGTAAATACAAAACCTATTATGTTATTCTCTTTTAAAGACTCTTATAGCAGCTAAAAGGGTTTAAATGTCTCTTTAAACATTGAAATGCACATTCATGGTTGGTTGGAGCTGCTTTGATCCATTAAGTGACTGCCTCACAGGTGGAAAATGTAACCTGGAGATACTTTGACTGAAATTTTATAAGCAAAGTTCACAACATTTTAGCCTTTTTGCATCTTATTTAATCTTATTTTAGAACATTGTGGAGAAATTCTGATTACTCTTTTTGTTTCGTAAGATTTAATTACAGAAACTAAGACATAGTAAGTCATTGTAAAGTACATACACCCGATATAAAATTTTTGTTTTAAAGGAAGCTTTATATTCTTTCTGCCACAACGTTTTAAGAAAAAGGTTGACGTTTTAAGTTTCCCCCACAATTTTGGGAGGACTGTGTGCCTTGTGGGACTGGTATGAAGTGAGGTAGAAAGAAGGTGTCACATTCCACAGTTTGGTGCATGTTTGCATTAGTTCATCACAATGACCATCAATCTATTGCTCAATATAGTCCATCGTCTGTTTACAATGTGACTCTTTTTGTCTAAAGTTTGCCCAAACTGAGCTTTCTGGAAGCTATAGCTCTCTCCTATCTATAAACACCACTGAAGGAGATGGGTTAAAAAAACAAAAGTCAATTAATCTTTTGTTGTAGTAGCATAACCCCTAAACATCTCATAAAATGTAAATAATTTTAAAGTTTAAAGTAGAAATACTCAACAGAGGTATAAATGTGTTCTGTCACCACAGAGGCCCAGTTTGTGACTCTTTTCAAAGTGGGAAAGATGAGATGTATTATGCATAATAAGTAACACAGGTATTTGTTCATTCAGCCAGGAAAAGGAAACAAAAACATGGATGCTTACACAAACATTCCTATACCTACAGTCAGGGCAATAATTTATTCATATTTAGAACTTGAACTGCGACAGTCTAGGTTGGACAAGGACCTGAGTTTATCTTCAAATGCACCATCAGTATGAAGGTAAGGGAGGTAAAGCTACAGCTACAAAACATATTGGGGGTCACAAAGCTTTCAAAACTACAATTTATTTAAAGACTTTTTATTTATTTTTAACATAAGTGCCAATAATTGTGGATTGCACTGCACGTCTTACATCCTCCACCTCCTTTAAGTCTTATTTGTTTGTTATCTGTGAGACATGAAAATGAAAAACGATGAAGCTGCAGCTCCTGTGTCATCTGACTAATTTGTCTTTTATCTGATATGGTGCCTCTCCAGGGGACTGCTCTATCTGCACATCACATAAATAATGTTTACCAGAAGCTTGCGTAAATACAGCTATTTTAAACCTGCGATTGCCAGTGGAAAAACAACCGGAAAGGTTTTACTGTTAGCTGTGCAGAGACTTCAGCCTAAATGAGTCTTATATTTTTATCATAGAAGAAGACTGAAATCATTACATTTATTTTTGACTTTTACATTAACATAGATGAACTCACCAGTTCAGCTTTTAGGACGCAGTTTGTTAATCCCAGTGTTGCATGGCTCTCTGCTGACCTCAGTCACCAAGAGGAAAAAAAAACACACTGATGTTGTCTCCTGTGACCACAGAGGACATGTCCACATTCCTAAAAAAGACACACTGTATGAAGTGGGTAAACGCAGACAGATCCTCTGACGAAAACAGATCTTTTCAAAGGCAAACTTGAGTAGAATTTCGTCACTGTTGCATGAGTAATCCCTCTGGATCACGTTCTATGATTAGTCAACAGCATATGATTGTATATTTGTCCATAGACGCCATTCCTCGTTTTGCGTTTTCCTTGCTTCTTCTAGTTTTGGTCAGGATATTTTTTAGCTTCCCTTATTCAGCAGAAAGTAACTGTTCTGTAACAGTGAAAAGTCTGAGGGCAATGAAAGCTAATCAGTTCAAATTAGTGTCTTTTAAACCCACCTTTTAAGTGGGTTTTTTATTTTAAACTCAAGTGTAGCATTCGATATATTATGTTATTCATCTGACTTGCTTCGGTTTTTGGAGTTAGGCTCCTTCTATTAATATTTAATTATTTTTTTGTACATAGTTGTAGTTGTATGGGAGGCATACAACATACAACATATCAAAAAGGTTTCTGATACAGTTAGATTAGGTTTTAAAAGAATACAGCCAGAAGTGCTTCAAAAACATCCAATGTCAAAGACCTGAAATGTTCAGTCTTCTTTTCTCCACACTTATGATGTTCTTTATGTTCTGTTCTAGGACCAATTCAATTTACAGTTATACGACTAATGTTACATTTTCTTTACACAACTTTAATTTTCATGTTTACTTCTGTATTATAGTGAGAAATCCATTCTTCCATTCAAAATCTGAAAGTTTTATAATAATTTCCTAAAATATGCCTAAAAGACTGAAGGTAAAGTTATATTTCATTTACACTGATAACACTGAAATTGACAATGCAATACAAAGAATTCGGGTTGATGTAAAGTACAGCAATACTTTGTTTAAACTGATACATAAATTTGATTTTCTGTTGAGAAATAGACCCAGCTTTACATTTTTTCTCAAAAATAAGAAATAACAACAGTGGTGTTATTTTTATAACTAAATTGTAGATGCTATTAACCATTCTGCTTTAAGATTCATCACTAAAGAAGGCTATGAAACACCAAGGCAGCGTATTATATCAAAAATATTTTTTGAAAATTGTATTAATGTTTTTTTAAAGCTTTTCAAAAAATCTGAAACCTTCTTTCATTTCCTTATTGCGCTTATAGTTCAGAAGCTCATCGACTCTTGTTTTTGTATTTTCATCTAGAACAAATGAGAATGAAGACTGCAAAGAGACTAAAACAGAAAAAGTTCCTGTTTCAGAAGTTTCAGTAGTAATTATAGGTTCTGTCTTTGTCCAAACAGCATACTGCTAGAGGGAGGAGGACTATATACATGAGGTATGCGCGTCCTCTGTTTACATTGGAGATTATAGAGTAGAGACTAAAACAAGACAAACTTGGAGATTTAACAACACATCACAGAACATATATTTTTATAGTTTAGTGAATCAGTATTTAATATATCCCCTACACAAAAAAGAGTCCATTTTATTGGATAGTGGTGCAGAGACTTGGCCCACAAGTGTTGAGTGACTGCAGCCAGTGACAGTGTTTCTCTGGTCATTTTGTTGTTTGTTGCCAACCATTTCTCTAAATATAAACCAACTTAATTACCTGTCCTCACTACTGTCTCTGTTTAAACAGGCTGCCTTAATGTGATCTTCGCATTCTCACTGCACATAGATTTCCTGTTTAGAAAGAAACGAGAAGTGACCGCTCTTCAGTTTGGAAGATCCATTCTCCCGTCGTCCAGGTTTCTGAATCTGTGCCTGTTTAATTTTATTTTTTGCTGATCAGATGTAATTATTAAGAAATGTTAACTAAGCTGTAATTATAACTTCATTTTCTAGCCAGCTAAAGAACTGCGCATTCCACCGTGACAATATTTAATAGGAATGCTATTATACACACTGACCTGAGCCGCTGCTCCTGCGCTAATGTCTTCCTTTCTTTTTCTTTTTGAAAAGCAGCAGAATAAGCTGAAACCCTGGTCCATTTGTATTGTGGTGACAAAGGGAGACCATTGAGGCAAGAGGGCTGACGGGGAGCTGCTAGTTGGAGGCAGGGGGTGCAGAGGGTTTTATGTGTGGGGGAGTTTGGAGAAGAGTTGGTCAGACTGTGATGCACACTCATTGTTTGAATGTTGGGGCTTGGAAGCAACAGCCTAAGTATGTGTGAGTATTTTATGAATGATGAGCTGCAAGTTGCTGCATTTGTCTAGCTGGAGGAGGCTTCAGTAGCAGAGCAGGAGCGGCAGTAGCAGCAGGGCGGGGGAAGTTGTTTTGGAAGAAGAGGGGAGGGTGAGTGACGGGGAAGCCAGCTCTCTACCTCTCTCACGCTCTGGAGTTTAGTTAGTCTGCTCCAGTCGCTGACTGCACAGCACGCAGAAGGAGAGACAGAAAGTGGTAGGCAGGGGGGTGGAAAAAATGGAGCCGGACCTGGACCAGTAGATATCATGAGAGTGGAGGATCAGATCAGCAACTCGGAGTTGACCACATTATTTATTGATGTTTTGGATCTTCTTCTGGTGCCTAAATGTTGTCACAGGGCAAAATGCACCCCAGGGCAAAGTCCCGCAGCTGTGATAACTACCTGAGTATTAAGGTATGAGCTTCAAAAGTCTTTTTTTATCACAATAATTCTCTTTTGGGTATATTGTTTTATTTCTTTCTGTCAACTGAAAACAAAACCTTTTTGGGAAATGTCTAATAACAACAACCTATGCGTATGATTGTAGACATTCCACAGATAGATGTTTTTGATGTAGCAGTGCACAAGCAGCTCATATTATGACTGCCAGGGCTGTAGCCAAAACATACCTTTCGGCTTTTTGCACATGCAATACGTGAAGCAGAAAAAAAGCGCAGCAGTGTTTCTGATTTTGTGTTACTTTACTGTTCAATACAGATGAATGTCCCTTTAATTTGATCTAGTATCTGTTGAAAAGTGGCTTTAAATAGTGCTTGGATGAGCCGTATTTCACCTTTTTGAAAATAAAGGAAGTCAGTCAGTCCTAAATTTGTTTTCTCTCTGAGATGCTCCTCTTTTATCAGCCTCTCAATTGTTTTTGGAGTGCACACTTTCTATATTTACCCTGCTAAGGTACCAGCAGAGTTTGTTAGCTCCCTTTGTCTCTGCTGTCCCTGCGCCGTTAAAGAGACCTCCATTCATTATTAGACCTCTTTGAAGGAATAAAATTTTTTCAAAGACATCCAAGAAAACTTTAAGAATGTGTGTTTTCAGGATGTTAATAACATCAATAGGGATCTGCTGGGGCTGTGCGCTCAGCGCTGGGACAATATCCTGTCAGTGCTGTTTACATCCTGTTGGAAAAAGTCATTAGTTCCAAGCTGAAGATATAAGTCAACTCTTTCTGATAAATTCTGTGGGAACTTTTTGGGAAAAGTACCTCAATCAATTTACATCAGTCTGAAGACTACTCAAACCACTCTTCACTTTTTCTCATGTTGTCATATTAAACTGTTCACTCTGAGATGGATGGAAAAGAATAAACAGTGTTGAATATTTCCTAAAAATAGAAATATGAAAACAGTGCAATGCACCCCCACAGCATGATTCTACCATCACCATGTTTTTAGAAATATCAATACATTTGCAATACTCACTTATCTGTTTAAGATTAGCCAAACCTTTCCCTACTGCCTCTCTTTTCCTGACCGTCCCTCATGAGATAAGATTTCCACTGATGCAGATCAAGCAGCTGAATCCAGCTGCTCAAAGCGGGGGTCTAACCTCGCTCCTTTGTTGGCATCCTGGCACCTGGCAGAGTGGGGCATGTCTGAGCAACCTGCCGCCTTTCATTCACTCTGCTGCCTTCAAGGGATGTTAGCAGGTTGGTTAGTGAGCAGCCTGTATGGGGGCTTCAGGGCTCTCCTGTTTCACTCCCCTGGTGACTTCATGCTCCACTGGAGTCCTGGTAGGCAACGTCTTTTGTGTCCGTGACCCACTAAATGCGTCGGTGACCACCTCTGTCCCTCTGACTCTGTGTCTCTCTCTTTTAGCAGCCTCACTGACGCACTCTTTTGTACCGGTTTTGAATCTTCATTAATTTTAAAGTCATGAAGTACGCTAAAATAACTTTATTTAATTTTAAGCAAATAAAACCTCAGATTCTATTTCCCCTTCAAGTTTTCCCGTTTCATCCATCACTCTGTGTGTTCACCTTGCGAACAGCTGTTTTCACCCACCACTCAGACGAAACCATCCCACCTGGAACTCAAACCCGACAATTACCACCTCGGCCCCTCCATCAGCGTAGCCAGCCGTTTTACAAAGACCTGGCATCAAAAAGGGTGGGACTTCCCACTTTGCTTCCATCCTGGCTAAAGCTCTGAAGCCAGACACACAAAACTGCATTCCTCTGTGGCTGGGAGCGAATGGGAAGTCCAGCTTTGGTGGTTTGGCTTAGTCCTCCAGCTGATATATGCAGATGTGTTTTTTTTGGAGCAGACAGTATTCTCAGGTGATGCTTGTGTCCAAAGAGCCTGAAATTTCTCATGAACTCTGAACGATATTATCCCAAAGGAATGAGATAATGCAAATTTATCAACATTGTGGCATTTTGTTACCACGCCATTGCGCCGGATCAGATGGAGAGCCACTCCTGCCTGATGAGCTGTCTTTGAACTGCAATTGAACTCAAGTCTCTGCTCTGTTAGGTAATTGTTCTTCAAAACCCTGCTTTTGTCACTGGCAAGTTTTTGCTGTGCCTTTGAAACCTGAACACAAACTCACCAGTCAGTCCTAGCAAGGGCTTTCCTCCCATTGTTAGCGCTGCTCTAATAAAACACCGCCTTATTCTTCTCCCCTTAGGCGCAACAGTGACTAATGCCCAGAGAAATGTTTGTCTCAACCAAAGCAATGTTTGATTGCTAATGGAAGTGGGCGTTTTTGTTTCTGGGCACCAACACTGTACAGCACATGCCACTTAGAGAGGAGGAGTGCACAATGAATGCCTTGTTGCAGGGTCGCAGCTTGTATCCAAATGAGCTGAATTGTACTCACACTAATTCATGATGGAAAGCTGCTCAGATGAAGCGGACAGTTCCTGTAAAAGGGTGAAACACAGGCTGTCCTACAGGTTGAAACTCTAAAGGGTGTCTCTTAATTTCCACATGGCATTTTATGCATGTATATTGTCATGTAAATGTAGCATAGATCTTCTAAAGAAAGTAGCATAACAAGCCATAAACCCTGGATTCTTCAACGCGCTACACGGTTGTTATGGTGCCTCAACTTTCCCTGCCATTCGGCTGTATATCTGGATGCTTATCGTTGAAGACAGATGTCTTTATTCCACTGTTGTGTTCCACTCAGGAAGGACAGATAGGAGGGCGATGTTTGGCCTTGGCTGTGACTAATCAGAGGAAGGGCACAGCCTCAACTGCAAAAGCAACCTACACTGCAGGTCAACCTCATACAGGACCTCAGTATTCTCAGATGGCCTATCTCACCGTCAGATACGTTGTAGCCAACAGCTTTGGACATTTTCCCCTCTGTCGGTGGCGGATGGTGGTTGGAGAGGTCATGTGCGAGTCAAATAATGTGTGATGACTTTGTTGTTATTACAGAATTACAACCCTGCCTAAAACATCTGACCAGTCTGGACTTTCCAGTTTGGTTGTTTATGTGTGATGGAGGTGATGTCACTCTGACCAGGTGTTTCCCGTCGCTAGGATGCGCTAACATCCTGACTCTTCTGCTAATCCTGCACAGGGACTCACGTGCTTACAGATAAATGCTTAGTTGAATTTATCTGCTCTGTGTAGATAATATGCTGTGCAGAAGTTTTAACTCACGCTCAATATCTAATATGTTTGCTGCCAAGGAGGCAAACGATAATGCCCCAGGTTTTCTGATGGTCTTTTGAGAGTTTTCTGTTTTCATAGTTTTTTTTATTTTAACCTACAATGTAAGGGTATGCCATACCAAAGCCTTTATTTGTCTCTCTCAAAGTAATTCTTTTTTTGATTTGTATATACTGAAAAGCTGCATCTCTCTTCATCTTCAACTTTCTTGCAAACATCTCAAGATTTTGGGTCAAAATAATTATAATTTCCTCCAAGCCATGGTCCTGCCACCATCATGTTTCACTGTTAGTATGATGTTGTGATGTATAGTGTTGTCTCAGTTCTGATCATGCATTTTAGACCTGGTTTAGTTTGGTTTCCATCAGATTATGAAGCATTTCTCCACCAGGGTTTGGTTGATTTTAGCCAAACAAAATGCTGTCTTTGGAGTAAAATGCTTCTGTCTTGCAATTGCCCTCCTTAGCCTTGAGAATACAGCAGATTGTTTCACATGCAGTACATTCCTGCAGTACCTTTCGTCTGATTGATACATTTGTGCAGTTATATAATTTTGGTCCATTGTAATATCTCTGGGAAAAAAAGGTAAAAGATAAAGTATACAAATGAGGAAATGTCAAAAATAAACCCAACAGGAACAGCTGAACTTTATTTCGGGTTAATCAGAACCATTGATTGTGGTTGTCCAAATGTTTCATATGTTTCATTATAGATGGAAGACGTTTAGATGATGATCAAATTTTTTACATGACAAAAATCTTAGCAAACAGCAGTGTTCACTTCAGTACATGCCTTGGAAAAGCATATTTTTTGATTTGTGCTTCCCGTTTTCCCTCAGGACACAGAGTCTTTGGATAACTGCATCCAGAGCACCTTGTCTGCGCTGTACCGTCCCTTCAGTGCCACCGCCTCCACCGTGCTGTGGCAGCTCTTCAGCGTGGTGGAGAGGCAGTACCGTGGAGACGGCCTCCGCTGCCTCGTCGACTTCTTGCTTCCTGCCAAGAGGATCCTGCAGATCGTCCAAAAGGAGAGCTGCGTGAGTGCTTCACTGGACACGGTCAAATTGAGGAATCTGGGAGTGCCTGCTAGGATTTATTTTAGCCTCCATTTTGGGGCATAATGTAGTTGGAGATTTACTGCAAGTTTGATGAAAACAGGTTTCTTCCTAACTTTTGTAGGGAATATGAAACTTGAGAGAAAGGGCATTGGACAATACAGTTGAGGCTAAAAGGTTTTACTGAATAGTGAAAGTAGCTCTGAGAAAGAGTTGATTAATGACTTAAAAAAGAAATAGAAATATTTTTTTGGGGGGGAAACAAAAGAAAAGGGGTACAAAGTGAAACTCAATATTTCTTTTTCTCTCGAGTTAGGACTCTTAAGACCAAAGCACTGAAACTTTATTCCTCTGTATTCAACTCTCTGCTGATTACACTGTGACGATAGCCACAGAGCAATAGCCTCACATAAGCCTGGCCCCTGAGAACAGATCGCTGTGCATGAGAGTCTTTGTACTGTAGGCAACATGAGAGCTTTCAGGGGGAGATCACCTCCTCAGTCTTTCCCTCGGTTTTCATAAGAAGTGAAAGAAACCAACCCTTGAGCGTTGAATCTCTAGGTCTGTTTTTTTTTTCTGTTCTGTCACAGCAGAGATGTGTGTTGTGGTTGATGCGAAACCAGGCCTGATCAGACAGGTTTTTTTTTGTCTTAAGCTGAATGATCGCTGTGAGTGATTAATCCAGAACATACTGTAAAAGCATCTTGTCTCTCCATTACAATTAAACATGTGTTTGAGCAGCTTTGCACATGTAAGTTGAAGTGAGAGCAAGTGCTGGGAGACATAAAACATGAACGATAATAATACGTTTTGGTAAATCTAAAATTAATTGATGTCTCTCCGTTCTTTTAGGTAAAGTTCAGAGGCCTGCTGTTTTATCACGAAGGATGGCCTCTCTGCATTCACGAGAAAGTCGTCCTGCAACTTGCACCGCTGCATAAGGTTCGACTAAAGCAAGGAGACTTCTACTTCCAGATTGTTCCTTTGGGGCGCAAAGCTGCGAAGCTGGTGATAAAATGCCTGTCTGCCAGTGGGCAGGCCATCGCAGAGATCCCCATTCCAGAGAGCATGTATGGCAGCGTCTTCACTGCTGAGTTCCTGCAGAATGTGACACGAGATCGAAACCTGCACCCTCTACAGAACTGCCTGCTTACCACCGGTACGGCCGTGTACAAGACGCCGTGGAAGAACGTGGTCAACCCTCTGTTTGTTAGCAGCACGGCGGACGCCATCATGCAAGCTCGCTGCAGCAACAGAGGCAGCTTCAAGGGTCACCTGAGCACCTGCAGCACCAGCGGCTCCACCGGGACGCTGGACAGCCACCGCAGCTCCAGAGAGTCTCTGGTCTCTCTGGGAGCTGACTCCATCTTCTCTGAGCCCACTTCCCCAAAGACAAACCATAAGGAGTCAAGTGGTGAAAACCAGCGTGTTTGTAGGGAAAAAAATGTTACATCAATCATTAAAATAGAGGGACATGTAGAGGAGTTTGGTAAAGAAACAGGAGATGACAATTCTGGTGGAAGAAAAAGAGAATCAGGGTCGAATAGGTTCTCCTTTGATACGGATCTCAGTACTCCAGACCTTCGACGCCGCCCAAGAGACTCTGTTGGATCAAATGGAAGCAGCAGGAGACGTTTCAGGGAATCCTACATGGAGGCCCTGCAGAACCCAATGACCCTTGGGTCCAGCTCTGAATCCATTCTGGAAGAAAGCCCTGAACATGGCACTGGCTCGAGAGAGCGAGCCGTTACACCGGGTAGCAGCCCTGACACCCGTGCCTCTCCCAGAGAACTTTTAACCTGGAAGTTTGGCAGTCGGAGTTGGCTCAGTAGCGAGGATTCCAGGCCCAACACACCCCTGTTTTACCTGCAGAAGGGACTACGGAGCGCCGAGAGGAGGTCAGACAGGCGCTCCAAGTCGCTGGAGAGGACTAACAAGGCAGGCCAGGTAAAAGGCCACCGAGAGCGATCCTCCTCTGGAGGCTCAACGAGCGTGTCTCCCAAAAAATTGATGAACGGTTACACGCTCCGCTTTGGGAAACTGGATGTGGAGGCTGTGTTTCCTGGAAATGAGAAGAGGAGCAGCAAAGAGGACTCAGGTATGTCCTGGTGCAGCAATTATTAACCTCATACCATAAAATCCCAATAAAACACATTGAATGTCGCACTTATAATGTGCCCCAATACGTTGTAAATAAGATACTTATATGAAATATGACCTAGCGACAAAAAATACATTAAGGCTGCTCTACTTCTTTACCCATTTAGTTGTTTTTAGCTGTAAAACACAGCAGCTGCTGAACCTTCTGTTAAAGCAAGTAACTGAATGCTAAATGTGTTTTTCAGGAAACCTTAGAAAAATTATGAGGTAAAGATTACAGCAGTACAGTTATCTAACAAATTAAGTTTACCACAAGTTTATTACGTAGCAGTAATTATGGTGGGTGACATGTTCCTTCATTGGCATATTATTGTACTTCTAGCTATCGTCACATACGCTTTGCTTTTACAGTAAATACTTCTGTTCTGAAAATGTGCATTAATCCCTGACAAGAAAATTGTCCTAAAATCACAATGCCTCACGTAACTATTCCCCAAATCTGTGTAATCATTTTCAATTAACAAATGATGCATTTGTGACCTAAATGAAGGGATTTAGTTTCTCTTTTTTAAATTCTCATGACTGCTTGACAAGTTTTGCTTTCTCTAACATTATTTGGATCATGATGACTTATCACTCATCAAGTAATGCCCTCTGAGCTTGACAAACCTCAAGCTAATAGCAGGGTGTGCAGTAATGCCCTGCAGCAGGACCAGTTGCAACAGTTCATCCAATGGCTGGTTCTCTGGTCGGAGTAGAGACAGCTTATGTCTCTGAGTCTTTAATGTCTCATTAATGAGTGATTGCCTTTTCTAAAGCCCACGCTATGTGTTCTTTGGCTCATTCAGGGAGGCATGTATGGCCCTACCCTGGAAAAAAAAAAACGTTTGAGCTCAAGCCTGTGTTTTCTTTCCCGCCATTAGTGTGTTTTGTTTTCTGTTGGTCTGCGATGGGTGGCACAGGAAAACAGAGATGTGAGGGTCCCACCTCGGAAATCATGCTGTTTTTAAATGATGCTGGGTCTTCCGTGAATTGTGAGCGCGCACTGAAAACTGTGCGTGTTCTGCTAAATTTCTGGATGCGACCAGGAATATTGCCGAGAGAGACATTTCCTGATGAAAGGATAACTGTCGATCATCTAAAACACTGTAGTAAAAGCACATCACTCTTGCCGAGATCGTATTTCAGCGTTTGCAGAGCCAGTTTTCTCACAGTGGTAATTCAAAGCCTACAAAAGATCCTGTAAACCCTGTAAACTGACCATAGGGACCCTTGCATCCCACAATGAGATGGCGCTGCAAAGCTATTCAGGTTGCCGGGGGATGCACTGATCCCAGATAGGTTCCCTCTTTTACAAAAGTTTCCTTTGTGAGTCAAGCAGTCACTGGGGATCCAGGGGGAAAAAATGCTTTCAAACCATGGTGATGTTGAGAAACATTACCTGTATTGACTTCTTGTTTTGAAAAGAAAAACCCAGCCAGATGCTGAATCTCTCATAATGACAGGAAATGTTTGTAATACTTGAACTCAGTTTTTGTCTCGACTGCAACAACCTATGCAGATTTAGGATCACATTTTGCCTAAAACACAGGATGATACAAGGGCGGCTTTGCTTTATGTCGGTCACTTCCTCTCGAAACAAAGTATTTTAGGAAACGTGCTGCAAACACAGTCCTGGTCACGGAGTCACACAGGAAATGCACAAACTGTTTAAAGACAATAGAGGCTGATCATGGAGGGTTTACTGTCACAACAGGACAACACTAGAGGCCTCAGTCTGGTTAAAAAGACAACAGATAACAGTCATCCATCAAATCATTGACAAAGACAAACAGAGCTACCCACAGAGTCGGTGCTGCACTTTATTAGTAATGGTTTGTTGACATATGTGTAAACAATTACTTGAATTTTCAAATTTGTATGTGCGATGCCATGACAAGGTTTACACTTGTTACTGGTATCAAGGCACACCAAGGTTTTTAAAAAGTTACAGTTTCAAAATTGAGCAACTATTTTTTCATATTGTACACTCAAAAATCCACAGTGACCAGAGTTTTCTCCTGCTGTGCAGCACTTCTGAGTTCCCTCTGAACTTTTTACATACAACCTCTCCAAAGGTTAAATTTTCAGCCAATCACAAAATAGTAGTCTGATACCAAAAGAAAAGAAAAGAAAAGGGGGTTTCCAGAGATTTAATGCCGGATGTGTTGCGAACAAAGTTAATAAAATGTATGAAAAACCAAAAAACATTAAACATGAAATTATTCAGCAGATTCACTTAGTTTGGCTAATTAAATTAAATTTACAAACCAACATCGGAGAACTTGAGTCACATGTGTTAAAACAAAATGTTTAACTATAATAAATCCGTGTAGTAATTTGATGTATTTGTTTTATTACTGATTAACTTATTTCTCAACAACAATTCTTGTGTTTTGATGTTAGTATCCGTTTAGTAAGGTACCCAGGAGTATGTTTGCAGTCTGCTTGTTCCCTCTAGAAATGAATTAAGGCTGTGATGTGTGGAATCACTTGGGAATGTTAGACCATCACGCCTGTAAACAGAGCCTCCGGGTTGACTGGGTTGAACAGGCGGAGGTGAAAATATGAAAGTCTAACAACACCAGACTCACCTGTGACTCAGAAAAACCACACATCTGGTCTCATTGATGACTCAGGGTGAACTCATTGATAGATAACATCTAATTCTCCACAAATAACCACTTCTTCCTTGGTACAAGGGACAGTAAAAAGGGAAGCCTCTAATTTAGTTCTATAGTTGAACACTGGTAAAATCTCTCTAAGGAACCTATCAGAGCCGTGCTCACCGTTTCTACTTATCTCTACAGGTCAACGTACCGACAGCGTTAGCAGTGACATCAGACGGCACAAAACAAGTGTTGAAGAATCACACAGTCCCAAAGCTGAAAATGGGATTATTCTAAGTCCAGGTTCTGCTCAGAAATCTTCCTGTGATTATTATCCGGCCTTTCCCAAATTGATGTCAGAAATCAATCAAGAGCTGCTCACCTCAAGGGCTGTGATCTTAGCAGGTAGGAAACTCTGAGTATCCAGTGAGCTCGTCTCACATGTACAGTGCTGTTCAAATGCCGACTTTTATTTCTTTAAATTAATTTGACTTCATTAGTTAGGATTCTTTTATTTTTTTCATTTCTTCTTTTTTTGGTCTTACTGAAAGCCTTTTAGAAATTTTCTTTAGATTTTTCTGTTTTTATGTGGTCCAATACCTGAGCATTTTTAATTCAATACATTATTTAACCAATTAGTCATTAAGGAATAAGGCCTGTATTTAAAATAATTTAAATCAGTGAAGCATCAACAAGAAACAGACAATAAAAAGGAATCCATTTAAAATCATGCTTTTTGGCACTTGTGACTACTAGCAAGTGAAAATACACTATTTGCTCAAGTAAGTTTTGTTACTTAGCACCAATAAAGTTATTCCCAAATAGGTTTTGGAAAACTGGACTTACAGGGCATAACGATCTGAATGTGCTATTGTTGCATACAAAATCAATATTGTTCAGGTTTTTGAACGTAAGACCGGATTTTCAAAGTCGAAGCCTTGTCTTGGATGTACTGAACTCTGGACCAGTCAACATCACAGCACATCCTTTATAAAACTTAATCTGAAACTGCTGGCCGCATTCAAATGCAATGAATTACCTGTTCAATGAAAAAAAAAAAAAACAACTTTCATGCTGCTAGCTGTGCTCCTATGTGCTAACGATGAGAAAGATGAGAAAACAAGAGTAAGACACACGTTCCACTGGAAATATTATACTGCTTTAAAACTTCAAAGAATTTTATTGATTTCTTGCAGCAAATTAAAAAATATTGCATAATTATAAGCAAGATGAGAAATGTTAATTTACATTTTTTACAAATAAAAATCTATAAATGGTGGCATGCCCTTGTGTTCAACCCCTAACACATACATTTCACTGCAATTACCACTGCAAGCTGGATTTTGCAGCTTCTAATAGGTTTAATAACATTCCCATATTTAGCTCCATCTATCTATCTTCCTGTCAATTCAGATTAGGCTCTAAGTCCCATATGAGGAAATCCTTCCCACAGCATGATGCTACCACCAACATGTTTCACCATAGGGAGGATGTAATCCATGGGATGTGCAGTGCTCTCTTTAACTGAGCAAATTTAACATAATTTGATTACCTAACCCTTCTGCTGACTTGTCTTGTGTGTCCCTTTGCCTTCATGGTGCTATTTTTCACTATTGTTTTCTAACAGACCATTAAGACCTTCACAGAACAGCGTTTTTAGTTTAAACGACATATAGGGGAACTCTACGGACTAGTTAAATGCAATTGAATTTGTAGCATCAGGATAAAGGAGGTTGGAGGCAAATATGTGCCACAGTTATTTTGAAAAATCATTTTCATTACACTGTAATCACATGAAATCCCAACAAAATGCGCTGAGATGCATTTTCTCTGTTCCAGGAAACCGAGACCGTGGAGGGAGACCAGTGCTTCAGGTGTGCACCAGAGCCGAGGTGTGGGCGCTTGACACATGCAGAGTCAGCGATGTAACGTGTTTACTGGGCTACTACTACTCAACTCTGAGGTATGTGTCACGTGTTCAGGATTATGCACCATTAAACACAACCAAATTGGAATAGTAACTACAAATGATGAACGTAAGTGATCTTTGCACTTGTCATTTAACAATCTGTACAAATTGGTTCTTTCAAGTAGCATATTTGAACATTTTGTTCATGAAAGGAGTACCCAAACACGTCTGCTGCTGGAGACGTCTATAATACCTACATTCAGCATTCCTCCACACAGAGAACATTGTGCATGTCTTTGATGTTAGTCAAGCAAACATAAAATGTCTCTAAACCCAGCACAAGATAATCACATATAAAGAGGGTTTGCTCCCTTAGAATAGAGAGTATTAATTTCTGTGTAACTGCATGCAATCATGTGCTGGATCAAGGCAGCACACTAACCGTAACTCTCTGGTTGTAGGAAAGAAAGGCGTGATCAAGGTCTGGCTGTTATAATAGACAGCAGAAGACAGCAGCCTGTCCCAACTCTGTTGTCATCTCTGTTTGAATTTCAGGTGAGCCCGCTGTGGAAAGTATGTAATTACCCTCCAACACACCCAACGGATTTTTTTTTTCTCTCCGCCTTGCTAAAAAAGTCTGTAATGTTATGTCTCCGCACCAGAGCTATGATATGTCTCATTCCTCACACGTTTGCAATTGTTCTGCCTCTCGGACTCCGACACCGTGTGGTTTGTGTTTTTTTTGTTTGCTTTTTTTTTTGAGGAGCCACACCTTAAAGAGTATAGTGCCTGCACTTCCAAGGCATATTTTAAAAAATGTCTGACCTCAGGGTTCTCGCACCGAGGCCTGTCTTTACTTGTCTGTTTTTAACCACCAGCTGGGAGCTGGTTGGCTGCTAAAGCCAGACGATACATATCATCATGTTATGGTTAGGCTTTTCTCTATGTGATGTAAGGTTGTCTTTTTTTTTTTTCTCTCATTGTGAGAAACTTATATGGGAATATAATGCATTGTTTTCAATTGGAGTTTTTCCTTGATTTTCTCAGGCTTTAGTACCAAATGCACTTTATTCAATCCTGTTCTTGGTGGACAAAGATGGATCAGCCAAACTGGACAGGGAAATTGGCGTACAGGTAAAAGTGACGTCTAATTGTTTTACTTATTTATACGTCTGAAAGATATCTGGCTGTTCCTCATTCATCTTTTCACTACATGATCTGATGACTGAGATTAGCTGCGTGCAGGAATTGACCTGCAGGCGTTTAAATCTGCTATTCCTCTGAGGCAAGACTAGCGGCATGCTCTTGACTCAGACGTTTTGTTTTTTTTTCCTCCAAAGATTGAGACGCTTTCATCGCTGAAGGCACTGCAGAAGCACATCGACCAAACCCAGCTGACACGAGACCTGGAGGGCACCTATCATTACGACCACAGCCACTGGATCAGCTTCAGAGAAGTGCGTCTGACGCAGGCACCTTTTCTGTTGCCAGAATCGTAAATACATTTGTTAACCCAGTTTTACAAGGCTCAAGAAGCTTTAAAAAAAAGTTTTATTTTTGGTTGTTAGCGTTATTTAGTTTTTTATTGCAAATAAAAATACAAAGGAAGATCATTGTAATGTTGCAAACAATTATAGGGAAAAGCCTGCGAGCTTGTTGAAGCTTGATTGGTTTCAAGTTTCGTTTTGACTGTGGTAATGCTATTAATCCACGGTTGTCTCGGTTTGTTTTCTTTTCTGTTCCCTGCAGAAAGTTGAGCCCTTTGCCAGCAGCTGCAGTGCAGCCATCAGCTTCCTCCAGGAGTCCATCAGGACTCTGAGTGTTTCTGGAGACCTCAAGACCTCTCAGGTAAAGCACTCACTTGAATACAATGAAAAGCTTTGTGTGCCTGTGAAACATCTGGGAGATCCCTAAGGCGACAAATTTGGCTGTCTGATGTTTTTTTTCTTTTCCCTGACTTTATTATTTAATACACAGTGCCATTCAAAAGTACTCCCACTTTTTGCAACTAAAAGGGTGGTTTTGCAAAGTATGGATTCGTAGCAGCTAAATGAAAAATGCACACCACACTTGTCAAATTTGTATTAGTAAATAACTGACAACAATGTTACTCCCCTATTACTTCACTATTATGAACAACTTTGTGTAAGTCTATCTGATAAAATCCCAACAAAATGTAAAGAAGTTTGTGTTTGTATCAGTAAATGTTAAAAGGTTCTGACCGATCCTTTGTGAAATCCGTTAATTTGCATCTCAGGAGGTGTCTGAGGTGTTGGAACAGCAGAGGCATCTCATGAAGAGTGTACTAGACGACACCCATCTGAACAGACTGCGTCTGGAAGGAGGAACTGTTCTCGCTCGCATCAGGAAGGAGGAGGCGTGTGAGAATGAAAACTACAGGTACAATTAGACGACAACTTGGGACCCGTGACGTGAAAATGTAAATTACCAACTGTAGTGATTTTCCTTTTCAGAGATGCAATTGAGATGTTGAATGCACTCTACAACCAAGTAGATGAAGAGGTTCATAAACTGGTAATCTTGTCCAACAAGTCGCAGAAAGAGTTGGAGGATCTGCTGGAGCTTCACAAGTTTGAGGAGCAGACACAACAGGTGAGTTCAGATTCAGACATCTCCTTCCACCAGATCCTCATATAATGTTTGATGTTGATAACAAAACTACTTGGATGAACAATGTGTTTTTCTTTCTAGATAAAGCGCTGGTTTAGCGTAGAGGGAGAGAAGCATCTTCTACCTTTGGAGTCTGTAACTTTGTCTACGGACAAAATAAAAGAGATGAGGGAGAGTTTGGAGCAGTTTCTGGAGGAGTCAGAGGTAAATAAAAACTACAACAAAAAAAGACCTCTGCATGGTTCTGTTGAATCATGTTGTGGTAGACATGATGAGTCAGTATCTTACCTACAGTAGTACCTTGAAAAGGTAAATAAACTCTTAAAGGCTAAAACCTATTCCAGTTTTCCTCCAATTCAGAGAAGCCTTTAGCTTAACACTTCCGTGCACATTTTTTTACCAATTCTCCAATTCTGTTGCCTGCTGCATGTAGTATACTGACTACTCATGTCTTTTCATTGAAAACCCACCTAAAAATCCAAACCATCTCTTACAGGCTGTTCTGAGACACGTCATTCTCATGCATTCTTTTTTCCTGACAGTTCCAGACGAGGCTCCTGAAACAGAATCCCAGCTCCCTTCCAGAATCGGCTGCTTGCAACTTTAAACAGCGTCTGGGGTCCATCGTAAGCAGCGTACAGGAGAGGAAGGCAAAGTTAGAAGTCCTAGCAAACCTGTACGAGTTCTATGACTCGGTGAGTTTCAGAAAAATCATTTTTAAATTCTGCCTAAAGTCAAGTGATATGTTAGTATTTTTTTTCTAGACATACAATTTTAAGAAAATATATTCATATTTAATTCACTATGCATTGCTATGAAAAGTATACAGAATTTTTTTCTTGTTTTTTCCTAATTTTTGTCACAGTTAAATGTTTCAAATGATCAAATCAAGATCAGCCATTAGTAATTTGAATAAACCCAAAATGCAGCTTTCAGCTTATGCTTTTGTTCTACAAGTGAAATGCTTTCCCTCACACGTTTAGGCGCAGCAGTGGATAGAGCACTGTCAGGATTATTTCCACCAGCTGAGTTTGGACGGCCCCGATCAGACATTTTTACCGTCTGTGGTGAAAATCCTGCAGGATTACTGCACGGAAGCATCTAAATTCTCCATGGACAACTTCAGCACTCTCAACAACATGGTGATGTCGCTGGAGTGCCCCCAGCAGCTGCAGCAGTGGAACTCCATGTGGCACAAATGCCAGCAGACCAAACGGCAGCTGGAAGCGACGTTGGCTCGAGCCTCGATGTCAGACCAAAACCCTAGCGCTGCCGGCACGGGGGATTCCTTACCGGCTGCAGAAAGCTGTGTGGTGCCCCCAGAACTTCCCAGAGCTAATGGATGTCTGCACTTACCTGGAGCTATTACCTCACTTACATTTGAGGACAGCAAGAGTCTCTCCGCTGAACCTTTTTCGAGGAGTCCCTCCGGCTCCATCTCATCTCCATCGCACTTCATGTTCCCCGTGGACAGAGAAGACAAGCTGGGGCAGAGCTCATGCACTCTCGATGACACAGACAGCGACTGCACCATCGACTCGACCGTCTCCTGCCACTCTGAGCCAGTGTACTCCAAGGCCACTCGGCTTCGAAAGCACCCGATGAAGAAGATCATGAAGAAGACCATGAGCTACGAGCTGACCCCGAGGGACGGCGGCCATTCAGACATCAGCCACGTTCACGGCTACACGGGGGTCTACATCAAGGGCTTGGAGGTTGCCAATAATGTGTCGGCAGAGAAGAAGCTGCTGAGGCCCGATGTGACCAGTCCCGCTCTGGGACGCAGCCGCAGCATGTCCACACCTTCAAGAACACACAACAGACGCAGTGAAGGAGATGGCAAGAAACAGAGCAGGTGACGGTATAACCCAGTTATTCTGGCAATAATTTTACATTAACACAGTAAGTTGCATTATGTGCTTATCATTCACATCTTTGTGTTTCCCAGTAAAGTTCAGCACATCATGGATGAAATGATTTCCACAGAAAGGGAGTACGTTCGCTCTCTCAGCTACATCATTGAGCACTACTTCCCAGAGATGGAACGTCTTGACTTGCCGCAGGACCTGCGAGGGAAGCGCAGCATCATTTTTGGGAACCTGGAAAAACTGTGGGACTTCCACAGCCAGTACTTCCTGAAGGAGCTGGAGGCCAGCGCTCACTCTCCGCTGAGCATCAGCAGCTGTTTCCTGCGACATGTAAGTGGAGGTCTCTGTAAAAGTGCACTGAGTGAGAATGAGACATAAATCAAGTCAAAGCTTTCTTAAAATAGATGAAAATCTTAGGAAATAAATGGATCGACACCTGAAAGCTGAAATCTGTCAAAATACACCAGCATACTATACTACTCGTGCATAAGCAAAAAAAAAAAAAAAAAATGTATCATGTATGAATAAGAGAGTTTTAAAGCAATACGTCATATAATTGAAAGAGGTTGAATTATAAACATTTAATTAAATGACATTTTCATTATTATTTCAGTTTATGTACTTGGTTTTTATTTTTCAAATTCATTGAATCTGTATGTCATGTTCTTTGTTTTCCTATTAATTGTGATCCTTGTTTCATTTTATATAATCTATTTTTATTTTATTTCCCACATTTTATTTGCATGTTTTTTTTCTGCCTAGTTGTTTATCCTTATCTCAGTTTTACATTTTTCCACTATTTTTCAGGTTTTATTTATTCCATTATTTGTTCTTTCTACAATTCTTTAATTTTTTAGCTTTAATTAATAATTAAAATTTATAGGTTCTGTGTTTTTATTTTTACTTTTTAAAATTCTGCTTAAGGCATCACTGGATTTAAGTACGTAGTTAAATAGTTTCTAATTTCTCTATAATTCATGTGTCTCCCAGCATACTCTGAGGTCTGAGGCCCTGGTCTTTTAATGTGTTTGTCTGCTGAAATGACAGCTTGCTCTGTGACGTAGACGTTGTGGTAACTGATTCACGTTGGGTGCAGGAGGATCAGTTTGGAATGTACGCTCTGTACAGCAAGAATAAGCCGCAGTCAGACGCTCTGCTCAGCAGCCATGGCCATGAGTTCTTTAAGGTGCGTTTAAAACTGCTCTGGTCACATTCGTCATGGCCCCAGAGTTGAGCTACAGGTCACATCACCATGAAATTAAGAAACCTGTTGATAAAAAAAAAGTTTGAACTGCCTTCCTCTATCTGTTTGTCCAGAATAAGCAGCTGGAGCTGGGAGACAAGATGGATTTAGCGTCCTACCTGCTGAAGCCCATTCAGAGGATGAGCAAATACGCACTGCTGCTCAAAGATCTGATAAAGGAGTGCAGCTACTCTCAGGAGCAGGAGCTGAGTGACCTTCGCACTGCTGAGGAGATGGTGAGGTTTCAGCTTCGCCATGGGAACGACCTGCTGGCGATGGATGCTATCCGTGGTTGCGATGTGAGTACCCAGGGAATTAGATCACATCTCTATAACTAAGGTGACTCAGGGGTCATCAGAGCTATTTTCTGAAATGGAAGTCATCTTGTTTTCCTCCTATGAGGAACTGCATTGTTCCCTGTGACGCATGTGAGCGGCCATGTTTCCTCTCCAGGTGAACCTGAAAGAGCAGGGTCAGCTCCGCTGCCAGGATGAGTTCATCGTTTGGTGTGGACGCAGGAAATACCTTCGCCACGTCTTCTTGTTTGAGGACCTCATCCTCTTCAGCAAGACCAAGAAAATAGAGGGAGGATACGACTTTTACATCTACAAGCAGTCCTTCAAAGTAAGATTTCAGGGTTTTTCAAATGTATTCCTGCCATTGTTTACTGACTTGAATTAAACTTTTCTGTGTTTTTCTGTGCAGACAGCAGAAATAGGGATGACGGAAAATGTTGGTGACAGTGGCCTTCGCTTTGAGATCTGGTTCCGTCGGAGGAAGTCCCAGGACACGTTTATACTCCAGGCCAGCTCGGCTGAGGTCAAGGCAGTGTGGACGGCTATTATTGGGAAGATCCTCTGGAGGCAGGCACTCAGAAACAGAGGTGGGTTAAAAAGTAAAAAAAAAGTGTATAAAAAGTGTCCATACAGCACATAAAATCTGTGACTATTTTTATACCGATTTGCTAAAAACAAGTAAAAAAAATATTGCGAAGTTGTTCACTATGACTAGACAATGTTAGGAGAAGACAGTGGATTTGTTGCCACTAATGACAAAGATGTGAAAAAAGCTTTTTCTGTCCTACCATCACAAGCTGTAAACATGTTTTACTGAACTCTTCATGTGCAATAATGTCAAATTCTTTCTGCAACAAACCCTCCAATAAGGCTCAGAGTGAAACAATGCATCTCATGTCACTGTTATGTATGGCAGAGGATGTGTCATGCTGTGGACCTTAGAGTTCCATTACTGTTTTATTATTTTATTTCATTCAGACAATAATAAATATGAATAATTCATATAACAACTAAAATAAATGCTTGAAAGGGAGCAAAAAATATAAAGTTAAGTAACTTTTAACTTGTATATTTCTAATGTATACTTATGGATTGCATGACCTCTTGTGACCTCTTGTGACCTCTGCCAGAAAAAAAGGAAAATGGGTCTTCGTTTGGTTGTTCAGCAGGATGATAATTCAAAACATATCATAATATTATATTACTATACTTTATTTTTAACAGGATCCAAGTTATTCTTCCAGTAGCAATTTTCTTCCATTCAACATGGATTCATTTCATCCTTTCCAATTTGTATTTCTTGTGCTAAGATAATTCATATTTTTGGAGTATATTTTAACTTTCATACAGATGTCTCAAAAATAATTTAGAATTCCTGTGATTGTGACCTGATTCTTTTCAGGTGAAAATAATATAAAATTTTTGTTTTTGTTTTTATTCACTGTAGAGCTGCGGATGCAGGAGATGGTTTCCATGGGGATTGGTAATAAACCTTTCATGGACATTAAGCCAAGTGATGCAGCCATCAGTGATAGAGCCATTGACTACATCATGAAGGGGACAGGTGAGCTCTGCTCTTTTCATCTGATTTTACAGATCTTCCATTTTCCTTTGTAGCCTTAAAGGTCCGGTTTAGATTTTTTCCAAGGACAGGTTCTGTAGATAAGGTGTGAGTAGTCAACCTTTTATCCACACTATCAGTCTTGTTAGACTCATTCAGATGACTTAATTTTTAACCAGTCGAAGTAAATATGTAAAGGAAATGTGTAAAAATGTAAAACAAATCAAACGTTTGAGAATAAATGTTTTTAACACCCAGTTACTCTCTGGAAAGCTACTGGACAAACACTCTGATCGAACTCTACAGAACCGCTGCATCAAAAATCATAAAGTTTAAACATTTTTTTTTTTACTAAAACCAAATCAAAATTACCTTTAAAAACATCACTTAATTCATGTCAGAAAATTAGTTTCCTTTCTCAACATTGGAAATTACTTTTGCCTTTTCAATTCAGGCATCGTCTCTGTTCACTTTTCTACCCACAGAGTGTCGGACGCGGGCGTCCATTGCGGTGTCGTCGTTCGAGCACTGCGCTGCGTTTAAGAGGCCCCACTCCACCATCTCCAACAGCAGCACCTCCTCCTCCAGCAGCCAGTCGTCCTCCTCCCTGCTGGGCTCCCTCAACCTCCATCTGTACTCCTCGCCATCCCACCCTCACCCACACCTGTACCCGATGGGCAGCGTGGCGTCCTTCGCCCAGTGGCCGTATGACTGCATAGAGGAGGACGAGCTGGAGCAGGACGTCGTGAGCAGCAGGCCCTCCATGAGTCAGTGGCAACTTGATTTGAATGTTTAGATAAAACATTATCTAACTTTTAGATTTTAGAAGTTATTACAGTGCTCATTTTTTTATATTATTTCCGATTTACTTTTTCTTTCCCTTTTTTTTAACTCTTAGAGCATTTGCTGAAAAATTGACAGGATAAAAAATCTAATAATGTTTTTCAGATTTTTGTTCTCCAAAGTGTCTTCTTTGGTGCTACCACTAGGAGTTGCCAAACACATGCCGAAGCTTTAGCTCCATCGCAGTCCGTGTGAAAAATGAAAACTTTTGCCTTCAAATATTTTATACTTTCTTTCTTGAATAATCTACTCTGTGTGTTTCTGTGCCAGTTACTGAAGGCTCAGAGACGTCCTCCTCCCAGTGCAACTCCAGTGACAGCGTAACAGGGCTGAGCACCCTCACCATCCCTGGACCTCCCAGCATCATCATGGAGACGTTTAACAACAACAACAACAACAGCGAGTCGCCTGATTTCCTCTGCTCCTCCACGCCTTCTCCCTCCATCACCTCCACGCCGATGTTCCACAAAGATGAAGACCTCCAGCCTCAGGGCACCAAGTTCATCACAGCAGTAAGTGTCTGACGGATTATTGTTTTTAAGGCCTTTTAATCTGAAGTCATACTCTGTGCTGCAGATGAGAATTTGCAAATGCACCACATTTCTCCAGGGATTTCTTTTCTAACGGTGCTCTTTAGTTGGGGGTCATGTCTTCTGACTTGCTCCAGTCCAAAGAAACAATTTTGCCCCTGGTGCTACTAAATAAAATTTGTCTAGAGCTGCAAAAGCTACATGAGGCTTAGAGGAAAAAATAGCTTGTTGAATTTTAGGAATATCTGATATTTAAAATGTGTCCAGATTTACTTCTCTTTTGGATTTTGAACAAACATTGTTACTGAAAGATAATGAAAAGCTTATGTAACATTATTTACTCATTTTTGGCCAAAATAAAGCCACAATGTGAAGCCTGAGCAGCCACAATCTGCTCTGGAGATCTCTGCTGAAGTAGCTGAAGTGTAATACAGTTTGATGAAAGTGTTGATCCAACATTTCTCGTTTATCCCCATCTCTTTACAGTAAGATGGGGATAAATTATCTAAGTTTGTGAATAAATGGGAATTTTTGTCACACATTCATGTTCTTTATTTTTGTACTTTCTGTAGCATTTTGATCATTCGAGGTTCATTTTATGATTCTTTCAAATGAGGATACAGAGCAAACAGTTAAATGACACTGCAAGTCATGTCATCAGTTTTTGGCCATTTGTGTTTCCTGGCAGAAATTTAGCTTTTAAGAGCCACAAAAAAAGTCAGAAGAAAGAACAGAGGAGAACTTTTAGTATTTTAACATTTAACAAGACTAAAGGCGACATTGTTTGGATGCAGCCACTGATAACAGCCAGAGTATGACTCAAATTTAAACAGTTTTAAATATGTGACCCCCATAAAAAGCTTCAATGTTCCTTCTTTTTAGCCTGTAACTAAGGCTACACACCATTATCACATTCAGGGACTTTAAATTAAGGCTTTTATTGATGGTTTTGAATTGTTCCTTTTTTTCAAGGACTGATTGTAGCAGACTATAAAGGACTTTAGAAGTGAGAATTGGATGCAGTTGAAATTTATTGGTGTTTTACTACTAATACTAATAATAATTACAATAATAATGATTATTATATAATTATTGTTATTATTATTATTAATAATCATTTAACCAGTTTTGGGTCGTTATTAAAATAACTAGCTCTACTGTAAATAAATTTTCCACCTGGAGGTTTAGATTGGGGCTTTAGATTCTCACACCACTTCTATTTTCATTGCTGTTCTGCTTTTACCAGAGAGCAGCCACTCACGTAGCGGTCGGCCTCTCCACAGTAGTCTGACTGGTGGGGTTTAGCCCTGTAAGTAACCTCAGTCACAGCAGTGGACATTTTTTATTGTTCTCTTTCCAACCACATTAACTCCTGACCTGAGTACTAATCTAAGTAAATGTGTTTTTTTTGTTTGTTTGTTTGTTTGTTTGTTTTTTGTTATCGATGTTCATGTTGCATGATGGTGTGTACAGATGAATTCAGCAGACTCTTCCTCTGTCTGGCTGTGTGATCCTGTAAGCTTCTGGCTTTCTGTTGCCTCATTCTTCTGTTTTTCTCTGTGGATCCAACATCAGGAGGAAAACACAACCCACGAAAGAAGCTCTTGTTCTGCATGTTTGAACACACGCATGCTGTTGTGCATCTGTGTTTTATGGCCTTGCGGTGCATATAAATGTATTGTTTTTGAATAAAACAATTCAACGTAATCAACCGACTGCTGTAGGAATAAATATGAATTCTAGTAGGGTGAGCATAAAGAACAATAAATGTTTTTTTTTTAAATAGTCAACTTCTCTTTCTTTCCCCTGATTTAAATACACAAATATCATTATATTGATTTTTATTTTGTTGTATTAGTTCAACTTCTTACTGTTTAGGCATATATTTGTATTATGTTAGTTGTTTTTTTTTTACTTTTTTAAATTTTATTTTCATCCTTGATCTCCTTACCAATTAAAAATACACCTTTCACTCCTTGACACTATTCTTATTTTTAGTTTTAATTAGTTCTAGAGTATTTTATATACATTATACACTTATAAACTAAAGCAAAATTCAAATGTGAATGCAAGCAACTAGATCTTTTTAAAATAGCATTTAAATAAAAAGTAAAGAGCAGAAATAAAGAGATTAAGTGGATTGAAGGAGGTTCAAAAGGTAGGAGTTTGTGAGAGAAAATTTGAGAATTCCTGAATGTAGTGAAGAACGCTTTGGAGACAAGATAAAACGCCTTACAAGTGCACACCATTTTCCATTTAAATTAATTTCAAGCTAAACAAAAATCTATTATTATTCTCCAGAATTGTCTATAGCTGATTATTGTTTCAAGGTAACACAGAAACTAATACTTATCTCTAGAGGAGAAAGCGTTATGATTATTACTTTTATTAATAATATGCGACTAATATTTTTTATGCACAACCTCAAGTGAATCTTATTTTAGTGACACTCACACATCACATTACCTTGTAAAGGACTGTTTGACAAGATGTTTCCCTTCCAAAGTCTCTGCTTTGTCCTTGTTTAGCATGTCCAGCGTTGCATGTTCACTTAAGTAGAAGTTTTACTGCTGCGATGTCTGTATTTTTTATGTAAAGTTATTGAAGATATTTATGTTTCTTTTCTGTCTTTTTTTTTTTTTTTTTGCAGTTGTGAAGTTTTCAAGTCGTACAGCAAATTTCACACAAGAGAAAAAGAAGATGAAAAGAAGAACGACTTGATTTTTGGAGCACTAAGACTTTAATTAAACTGAAACAGAAAAATAGCATTTTATGACAATACTGTAAAACACTTAGACTAACACATGATGTTAAGTTTCTATATGTCCGTGTCATGGTACGTCAGAGGTCTGTACATTTGATTCAGTGAGATAGTTATGTGTTTATATTGTAGATGTATTTTGCAAATAAAGTAGAAGACACTTTCAGACAGTGCTGCATTGTATTCTGAGTTACACGTTTGTACAGATTAATAAAAAGTTTAAAGCTGTTTCTGCGTTTATTCCTCCAACACATTAAAGATTGCCGCTGAAGCTTTTTATTTTTATTTTTATTTTTTGGCTAATGTGAATATGCCTCAGAACAAGTGACACAAATATTTCCACTGCTGGAGTGTGAACACGAAACCACACAGAGAGCCCTCTGCGTACAGACACAATGCAAAGGGAGACCCGATATCACCGTTACTCAAAGAGACGCAGAGTTAAAATGTGGTTTATGCTCACACACATGAGGGAAACTGACGTTTGCTTACCGCTGCTTTTGCGTTTTGCAGTTCATGTCAAAACATCAGACGCAGACCACAGCCTGGGCTGCGCTGCAGGGGCTTTTGCTCTAGAACAGGCAACAGAGTCAAAGCCACACATGAAAGCATAAAAGGTGTCACTGTCTCATCTAAAAGTATGCAGTTCCACAGTTCTCTGTGCACAAATAGCTTCACTGTAACAAGATTAATTTAAACAATACAAGCAGTTTAATCATTTCGCTTTTTTCTCTTTGATGAACCAGAAGCAGAGGACTGCAGAGAGGAAAACCTCCAGTCCCAACACGCACAGCCCCATCACTTCAATCTGTCACAAACAACAAAACATCATTAATATACAATATTGTCACAATGGAAATATTTATGTGAGATTCTGCTGATAAATATATTGGAATCAGTTTTGGTGTTATTCTTACTCTCAGAAATGGCTCATTTTTTGGATTCCACTGAGCCAAGTCGACACTTATCAGAACTCCACCAATGACGGCTACAATAATGCAGCCGCAGTTAACTGCAATTGACACCTGTGATGACAAAAAGTCATGCATAGTTTGTTTTTATTTTTTTTAGATAACTACTGTTGCTTAAAAAAAAGTTGTTAAACTCTCACCATCAGCAACGCTGGATATTTGAACAGCAAGTTGGAAACAAGTCCGGCTATTACAAACTGCAGGGAAGGAGAATGTAGACGTTAGACTTTCTTTTATTGCTATATATTTTTTTTTATGATTTAGTTCTGGTTGGAGCAACAACTTACAAGGGATCCGGTCAGCTGTGAGACTCTGAAAAGAGAGAAAAATGAGTTCTGCATTTCCTGAGTTGCAGCAAAGAGCATGCCCACTGCGACACTGAGGATGCCACTCATTATCTGCAGAGACTGAGAGAAAAAGGTTGAAAGTAAAAAAAATAAAAAATGTGTCAGCTAACACACTAAGCAGTCATATATCAGATCAGGTTGAAGATAAAGTAGATAACTGCAAGTAATACTATTAATAACATTGAATTGCGCAGATGGGTTACCTCAGTGGAAAAATACTTAACATTTAAGGAACAGGCAGTTTTGATGCAAGCAGTAGGATTCGTGTTTAATTTAGATGTACAGTAAGAAATGGAAAATAGTATTCTCTGTTATCTTGCAAGCAATAAATAACCTTGTGATCTTTATTAAGAGGTAGTAAGTAAAAACAACCTGCTGATCAGTATCTGAGATGTATGTATGTCGGTTCTCTTTTGCACAGTGTGGGGCTAATAAGTTTGCAGTACTTGCTGGTGAGATAAGGGAAAGAATCTGCGAGGTAACGAAGTTGTTCTGCAGCAAGCCGCTCAATGTAAATGAAGTACAAAAAACCCGATAAACAAATGTGATGAACAGAGAAGTATGTATCGGTGTCTAAATATGTTTGAAAGCAGAACAACTTATTTTGTTATGAGGACTAAAGAACGAATGAAGAAGACTATTTTTCACAACTTTTTTTGATGCACCAGAAATAAGTTATAATGCAGCAGCAAAATATCAGATGATTTAAATACAAATGGAAATTCACATAATGCGCAAAAGTAAAAACTTAAATGTAGAAATAAATAAAGGTTAAAAAAGAACAACTAAAATTTGTACTTATCATATGTTACAATCATAACGTGGGTTTGAAGATTATTTCAACATGTTGTGCAGCTTTTGAACACGTTTTTGTTCTAGAATTGCCCCACAGCATGACGTTGCTACCACTATGTTTCGGCGTGAGAATGGTGTGTTCAGGGAGATACGTAGTTTTTGTACTTCTGCATGTGTGGATATTTCTCTTTTGACCAGAGCATTTTCTTACACGTTTCCTATGCCCCCTTCACAGTTTGCAGTAACTTCAAACTAGACTTCTGATGACTTTCTGTCAACAGCTTTTCTCTTGTCACTTTACCATAAAGTCCAGAGGATTTCAGTTGTATAATCTCTTCCTTTCCAGCAGAGCTGTAAATCTCTGCAGACCCTCCAGAGCAACTATGGTTCTCTGCTCTCCTTCAGACAACAACTTCATTTATCCTGGCATTAAATTACAAACAGATTCAACTGGATTTTACTTAAAGATCCATCAATTAATTGTTTTAGTTGAACAAACATTTTATTCAGCTGAATTATCAGATGAATAAGGGATAGACTTAGACAAATTGCATTTGTTGTATGAGAATGTTTATGGTTTCTACTGATGTTATAAAAACATCCCCTATTTTTCAAAACATGCCCTATTTTTCACCAATGAGACATAATTTAGAGAAGTTTTCAGTGTGACAATATGCTACTGCATTAAAGAAAAGAAAAAAAAAGTTAATCTAAACGCGTTTCACAACTCCTCAGTCAAGTTAGGCTAGCATATTTATTTTCTAGTTTCATTGTGACCCCTATAGTCTGTTTTCTTACCTTTGTTACATGAACAACTTTTATTTAACATTTTAAAATTCTAATTTTGATGGATATGAAATTATAGATTCTTCTTGTAGTTTCGTTTTAGCTACATATCTTTCTGTAGACACAGGGGTAGAAGTAATTTTTGTATGCATAATGTTTTTTACTGGGATCCAGTGATACCTGTATGTGAAAAACAAGAAGTCCAGCAACAAACAGAAAGTGCTAAGTTGATGGGGAAAATAAAATTGAATGAATTGTGTAATACAGCAGATTTCTTTTCTTAAAGGCAGTTGCGCACTTCTGAAGTGCTGGACCATAAAGTGTGAAGCTTCAGGCTTTGCACGTACATGAGACTCAATATAACCTAACCCAAGAACTTCCTCTTGCTGCTGCCCAGAAGTACTGAAAAACATCTCTGTGCTTCTTTTTTCTCCGCCATGTTATCTCAGCCTAAATCTTGATCTCACTCTTGACTGTCAGGTGAACTATTTATCAAAGTCTTGGTGCTTTTTCTTCTGAGTAGGCTCAGCAGACCTGCAGTTTAAACTGAAGGCTTCTCCTGCACACCTCCTAACGAGCTCGCCTTCATACCGCATCTGAAAATCTCATCTCATGTAGTTGTCCTAGAAACTATCTTCTGATATGTAGGACAAGTAAGCCTCCAGCTGTTACTGGTAAGCGATGTATTGGCTGTCAGACTGTGGGTGTTCGTAACATTCATTTGACTGTTGAGTTCAATGATCTAAGTTCACCTCACTGGCAGAATTTCTACATTTTTAAGCAGCGTTTTTAGAGAAAATGAATTCTGATATAAAAACCTTTCTCTTGCTCATGGTAAGTTGTCAACCAATCAAACCTGATCAAAAACGTACATAAGCAGTTCTTGGTACTGCCTGCTTAGACATCAATGACAGCTTGATGACTTTTTTGAAAGCTGGTAAAGTTCTTAGTCTGTTTTGATGGAAACAGGCATCAGAAGGTTGAGCAGGACAGACAACAAAACCCTCTTTTATTTGCTGCGGTACCTCAGGGAAAGGTTGACTTCTTTGTTTTGCAGGGATTGACAAGTACGTCCCATTTTTTTAAAAGTATTTTCTAACCTGTTTCTTCCATCTTGCTGTCAATTTTGACTAAGATTTCTGTGCGTTTGTAGCTCAAATGTCCCCAGCTGTCAATGATCCTCCTAAGTGTATTACGGTATAGTAAAGGTTGCACTTTAGTAAAGATTTATGGCTTGAGATTTAAAGTAAAATTTTGGTCTTTTCACAATTTTGAGGCTTGTTTTAGTGCCGTTTGGTTACGACTTTTGTTCTTTTTTCTTCCTCTCCTGACCATGCATCCGATAGTGTAAGATGCATGGTCTGATATTATAGGATATTACATTTAGACTTACTTCTTAGAATACTACATGTCATCTAAAGTTATTTATGTTTTCTTCTTTTCTTAGACCCTGAGAAATTTTTCTGACTGTTGTAGATAATTATCTTCCTCTTTTTTATTTTAACCTTTCATAGCAACCAATAATGCAATAACAGCCAATAACATAATACTTGCCAACAAGGTAATAGTCATTTTGAACCAATATCAGTAATGTATCAAGTTATTACATTAAAAAGCTGTGCTAAAGGCTTATGTCATTACTTCAGCTGATAATGTGAGAATAAAATGGAAAATCTTTTTTCTTTTTTTTTTTGCAGTTCACTTATAACAATGGGTAAATTATTTTTCACAGTCAACATAAGAATTTAACAAGTGCATTACTATGAACTACATATATTACCTTTATATACTGTATTACTGACCTGTCCAGGATGTTCCCCGTCTCTCGCCCAGAACGTTAGCTGGAGATTGGTACCAGAACCTCCCGACCCCGTTAGGGACAAGGGTGTAAGAAAATGGATGGATGGATGGATGGATGGATGGATGGATGGATGGATGGATGGATGGATGGATGGATGGATGGATGGATGG